>SDVV010036447.1:0-10949 GCA_016164225.1 Gammarus roeselii
AACATCGATGAAGAATCCGTGGAGCGGCACTGATATCGCCTGTCAAGATATGACCAGAGAGGGCGGTCAAAGTCGTTATTTATGTTTCGTACAGTTGTTCGTGTTGATTTTCGGAGTAAATAGTTATGTTCTCGTATAAATGAAAGCCCATGCAATCCCCTAATATATAAAAACGTGTTATAAATCTATTTTTCAATAAAAATATATCGATAAATCTTAGTTTGCGACATCCTAAATTCAATTTGAATGACTAGCATTAAAATGCATATATGCAACAAGACTTGCAATGAGTTACAATATAGAATGGGTAGCATTGAAACACGATAGTAAATAGTCTAGTTTAAAGGTATGGCCGATATTGAAGTGGAAAAAAATGCGGCAATCTCCTCTACCTGAACACATGGTCTTCTCCAACTACACCAAAAAACATCCCATGTATGATAAAGAAATTGCAGATATGCAACATGACTTGCATTGAAATGCATTACAACGCCTCCTGCCTTGCATTAAAAATGCGATAGATATTAAGCAAAATAAATTGCACTCGGCTACCTATGAAAACATAGATATGTATCTCATCAGCTCCAAACAGAATCTAAAGCTAAAGTCTACAGCTTATTTTATGATACACACTGAAACCCCGTTATGGTTACAACGTTTTCGCTCATCTACTGACACAGACTCGATGCTGATCTTGTTCAAAGGCGTAACCTACATTGAGGAGGACTACATAAACTTCTCCAACTACCCGAAAAATCATCCCTTGTACGATGAACCAAAGAAAAATCACAGCTGGGTCTAACAAAAAGCGAAACAGGTGATGACAACCCCAGTGAAATCATCTGCTTGCAACCAACGTGTTACAGCATGTTGCATGAGTCTGACGCCACAAACCAGCTGCTAAGGGTATCAATTACCAGACACAAGCTAAAAAATTAAACATGATCAATACAGAGATATCCATAACCAGAAAACGCACACACACACACTTTGAGACCCTACACAACATTCGCGCACAAGCATGCCTGCTTCAAACTGTATGCACTACAAAAAACTGCCTGAGTAAATTTGATAACAAACGTTACTAACTCGACACGTGCAAACACACATGCTCAAGGCCATCCGGACATTTCCCAAAAAAATCCATTGAAAATAAACCTACCGCCGTCACTAAAAAAAGGACGAGATGTGAATTGGCTGATAAAAGTAATGTAAACATGGATTTAACATGTATGAGGTGTGTGTCTAGTGAGACCTTCTTTAGCGTATGTACTCGCGTAAATGACGAAAAATACGTCAACTTGAACATGTAATAACCTGTGAATGTTCATAGTATGTATATATTCCTATGAAAGCATGTAAAAAAAAATATAAACATAAAATGTGTTTGATCGTCCACAGAAACATGTATTGAATAAGGTGAAAAAAATGCAACCGACCCTAAATATATAAAACCGATGTAAATGTTCCTGTGTAAACCCATGTATTTACATCATAAATAAATATGTTCAAATAAATCTTGTTTCATTGTCCACAGAAAAATGCATTTGAAAATACGTGAACGTTCTGCAGCTATTTGTTTCTAACGATGTAATCGAATCTCCAAAAATATGCATACAACGGGTAAAAGTGCATGGATTTAATTAAACCTTATCGATCGTGCTATGAAATATCGTGTATAAACTACTGTGATCACTTGTAAGAGAAACAAAAGTCATAATCTACGATATCCTACGGTCACAACATCGAATACATAACATAATGTACGGGCAATAACTTTTGAAAACTAAATAGAATCGTTTTAAAAGCTTCTATCCACACGTATCCTACACTAAAAAAAAAAGATAATATGTATAAGGCCATCATTTCTTGCATAACTACATCGATTACGAATACCCTAAATAAATCAGGTTTGAGCAGTAAAAGTTTCTATTCAAATGAGTAATTTAATAACAAACATGGTAATATAAATATTATCCCCTCCTAGCGTGTGAAATAAACCAATAAAATTATACATAGCGTTGACAAGACCTAATAACGTATATCTATAAAATCCGTCCGAAACCGAACAATGGGATTTAATAAAAAAATATAGCATTTAACCTCAATGGGGCCACGTACATACTACGGGACTCTCTAATAAAGAGTAAGATGTTAAACCTAGGTATGATAACGATTGAACAACGATATCCTATAACAACGTTAACTACATCGCTTCCTATCACCATACATAACAAAATGTGCGAGCGATAAAAACCATTGACATTTCAAGGGGCCTGTGAAACTATAAAATACGATATAAAAGTAGCCTATAAAAAAAACAGATCTACACAAACAGTCATCCTAATATGTATCAGACCAACATTGCTTGCGAATAAACCAATTAACAACCCGTAAAAACTCATAACGAGAGGAGTACGTCTCGAGATAAGATCACTAAATGACATTGATAGATTGTGGCCTGTCTTGGTCACTCTCCTCGCCTATCCTACTCCCCTATCCTCCTCCACATGAGTAATTGTCTTGACCTATAATGACTTAGTAATTACAATGTTCGAGTTATATAGTGACTAAGTCGGATACACAATGTAACTAGATACATACTAACCGATACATTGTCCCATTTGCGTTTCAAACAGCACACATGGAATATGGTCTGCAAAAATCCGTAGATATATACGTTTTCAGACACCCTTCTAAAAAGGCGAGCAAAAATACGTAGCTATTTTATTTTTCAGACCCGCTGAAAATTATGCTTTGGCCTCAATGTGAAACAGGGTGTGCAAAAATCCGTAGATATTTACGTTTTCAGCCCTATATAAGCTACTCTGGCGTCGAAAGCATGTACTTCTGTCAGTTATCTAGGATCTTCTGTCAGTAATACATCTATCAAACTATGGCAGTGCGGTGGACGTGGAATCAAAGGGGCAGGTAAACGCCAAAATATAATTATTAGCTTATCCAAAATAAATGGAAGTTAAAGTGAATATAATTTCCTAACAAATAACTGGTAGACTCTGAAACTTTAACGAAAAATTAAGATGGTAACTTAACTACGGAGCCACTGGGGAGCAGATATATATCTGGTGGTCCCGATCCAGTACAGAAGCAGCACACACAGTCACAGCTGGGGTGCAGAGTTGAGTCGGGCGGTCAAAATCAAGTATGGAACAGCACACGCGACGAGCCTCCACTTATAGGTATGAGGGTCTCAGAAAAGGTGAAGTCGTCAAAACACTATTCTTCGTCTATCCTGCAGCTTCTTTAGTTGGCCTCCTCGAACGTTGAGTAGTTGAAATCTGCCAGCCGGGCTGTCGAGTAAGTTGAGAGCTGCCAGCCGGGTTATCGAGTAAGTTGAGAGCTGCCAGCCGGGCTGTCGAGCAAGTTGAGAGCTGCCAGCCGGTCTATCGAGTAAGTTGAGCCACGTAGATGGACGCACAGGCCACAAGCCCCGCCTCCTCATATACTGCGAAGGGAAACCGTAGGTCAGACACAGGCCAGATGGTACAACCATCGGCCTGAATCCGGAAGACAAATCCAGTCTGAAAATCAAAACACGGTAGAAATATTTAATCTAAAGAGAGGGGAGCATTCTATTACAGATCATTCAAAATGAATAAATCGTCTAAGTCTATCAAGGTAACGATTCAAGTGGAGTGCATTTTCTAGTTAATAGATGAGCGCAAACCGAATTGCACTTCCATTCACAGCAGTGCGTTGTTGACCAATAGAAAACACCTAAGCGTAAACACTAAAATACTATTCAGGCTTGCTTCCTGGCCGGAACAGATTTAATATTACCCATCGGGGTATAAATGTATAAATATATCAAAGAGCCAGTTTAGAATAGTGTTGTCACTCATTCCCATATGAATTTAACTCCCACGGAGGTTTCAAACGTTAAGACATCAATTTTACATATTATTCGGCTCGAATAAGTAATCGCAGCCATACGTTCAATAAGGATGAGCACCGTGTCTATTAACTCACTCGGGATAAATTACGGCCACTCTCACTGGACCCAGGGAGCTAAAGCCATGCTGCTGCCAAGGGCCTCATCCGTTCGATCTCGTCGCTTAGTCCACCGAATCACCAGTCGTTAATCAACGAGACAATCGTCAGACAACTGACTGCCAACAAGCGGACCGATTCACGGGCGCATACAATTGACTGCTCAACAGGCACAAGCTAATTCCCTTACAACTTCCATCCAGAATACCCAACCATGAAACACGGTTCACTTCAACTCACTTACTATCGCCGTAGGCAATATTTACCTCAATTAAAACATACCCTTACCATACCATGATACTTATTTCAACGCTATAATAAGCTTTGAAACGATTTACTCCCGGATAGAGGGAGATAACTTCTGCCTAATACACAATTCGACTATTCGATAACATTTATTTTATGCTAGGCAGTAAATGACGGGAACCTTCTACAGGCCGTGAAGAAGGGAAGCGAGGGGGAGGGGGTTCAAGATTCAAGAGACCGGACTCACCACCAATCTTATCTCCAAAGCTTCCGTCACACGCGAGACTAGATGGCCCAAAAATAATATACACAATTACAGTTTCCTTCCCTAGTTGTGGCATACACACTCCCGCTCAAAGAGGAGAGCGTATTGTTTCTGAGTGTATCTGAGTGACGAAACACTTCTTTACTGCTAGTGCTGCTCCTCTTTGGGGTGTGACCGCGTTGGGCTCGGGTAGAGCTCGGCAATATTTTTTGTTCTGCTCGCTGTCCGCACCAAACAGAGGGGTCTGGTTTGTATATCTAATGGGTAGAGCAAAACTACAGGTTGGCAGACTGTCCCTCAGCGTGTTTCTTAGTTTCACGCTCCTTACATAACCATCTTTGTCTATGTGAAGCTCGACTACCCAGCCCAGGCTCCATTGCAGCCTGGAACCCTCGTTGTAGATTGGAACTATGTCGCCCGCTTCGGGTGCGATGATTTCTGTTCCCGCAGAGCGTGACCTCACGTAGATAGGGTGTGGTGTTTTTGGTTGCAGCTAGGCCTTCCGTTAGTGAAGGGAATCTTCCTTCATTAGCGCTCTTTACACCAGCGCATGTGTATGCTGTTTGTGGGGAGGAGGCCAGGTGCCCATCCTGTTAATTTGATTACTGTACCTATTAGATAGCGGCCTTCACATGGGCATTTTGTGCGATATAAAGTTGTTTTGGAACTTCAATGGTCATACGGGCCTTCCGCAGCTAATGTTGGGGCACTGTCTGCTCTGTTCCCGGCTAAAGTCAACCGCTCACCCGCCGTGCACGTGCAGCCTAAATGTGATCTTCCACCACCTATGTTGTTAGCATCATCCAGTGTCTGTATTAGAGCCCTGAAATTTTCTATTCATTATTTAGTTAGGTATTTGAGCCGGCGCTCCATCAATTTTCTGTGATTGATGTGGCATCTAATGCATAAAATGATCCATGTATGTTAAAGCACTATTACTCCTGACCGGCTTTGCAGTACCTTTTTTATAGACAATCATATCTCTCCGTATCTCTAACTATTTGAATTCAGTGTCATCAGCTAAACCAAGAATTTGGATGTGCGTTGCGGTCTCTATAGTATTTATGTCTCAAATATTCATTAATTAGGGTCCTGGAATGTGCATGTGTAGCCTATGCTAATCCAATATTCTGTTTCAGGAACCTATAAATATTTGTTACAACTAGGTAAATAAAGAATTGAAACTTGCTGATAGTTTGACAAAAAAAAAATAGTTTCCTCTGAGAATCAACTTAATCTCAGAAAATCCATCTTACGCGCCGTGGAATCGTTTCTAAGATTTAAGTAAACCCTAATTTGGGTTTCACAATTTACCTGGCATCAACAGGGTTCTGCTGAAGAATGGTCATGTACTCTATTCTGAACCTTGTTTGAAAGCGGTGTCGAACTTCCTGGACGTTTTTCTGGCGGCATGGTGGGACTCCGCTGTGAACATGGTGGGATCAAGTTCTTCCTCCGGGTAAGGCATTGCTACAGGTATGCTGTCCAGACGATATCCGAGCATCAGCTGGGATGGTGTCATCAGCTGATAGTAATCGACCAAGTCTGAGATAGATGTTAGTGAACGGACATTGCGATCTGCTTCTATCTCACAAAGTACGGTGTGCCGTTTGTCTTGTGCGAGCGTTTTCTGAAGGTACAGGTTGAAAATCTTCACTATCCTCTCATACAAGCCTCCAAACCAAGGGGCCCGACTCGGGTTAAAATTCCATTTGCTTTTATTTTGATTTAGAGTACCTCGTACAATGTGATGCTCCTCCCAAAATTCTAGTATCTAAGCTGAACTCACAAGGTTTGATCCGTTTTTACTGATCAACATTTGGGCATAGGGGCGGCGGCTCTCTGAAGTGTACTTAGGAATGCTTCTGCGGATAGGTCCTTGGCAAGTTTCAGGTGAACCGCTCGTGTGGATGCACATGTGTACAAAGCAATTTACCGTTTGCCAATTTGAGTCCCTTCCTTCACGTAAAGCTGGCCGGCATAATCCACACCAGTAACCGCAAAATGGTCGTGACTGACTAATTCTGCAACCTGGGGCTGGTAGTTCACGAAAATGCTTTCACGTTCCCGTCTACAGTGCATGCACTGTCTAACTATGCCCTTGACTCTCTGTCTAGCTTTCTGTATCCACCACCTTCGATGTAGGCTGGCCGAAACCTAGTTTACTCCATGTGGTTCCTTGTTTTGTGACTCTCTTCAATGATCATATCGGTGATCCGATGCTTGGCAGGTTGAAGGACTGGATATTTTACCGATTCCTCTACCTCAGCATTTGTGATTCTACTTACCACGACTAATTTGTCAGCTCTGAGCACCGGGTTGAGTTTTTTCATAAATGGAGTGGGGCCCTTGGAATTAAGATTGCAAATTAACTTTATTTCATCCGCATAGGCCTCTTGTACCCTGTTCTCGGCCCATTCCATCCCCTTGGGGGTCTGACTCATTGATTGTTCTTTCCTTTCTATACCAACTTAACGTGTTTTTTACCTATTGATTTGCTTTTCAATTTAGAATTTAATTTACCGTTTAGGCACTCGAGGAATTTTCGCACTAACCCAAAATTGCTAATTAACTTCTTGAAGGTGTAAACTTTGTTTGTAACTGCAAGTAGGAAAGACTCCGGGGGAGGGATCTCTTCTACTGTATGTAGTGTTATGTGTGCACATGAGCAGGATATTTTTCGTACACCTGGAGTTCCAACTATGTTCTTGGATCCATGCCCCACAGGTGCCTTGACTTGATTTTCCGCGGGTTGACTCCTCAAATTATCAAGTCAGCGGGCTGTTACTTGTGAGGAAATAGTTTCAATTGACATTGGGGAGAGATTTCTCTATTTCTATCTTCCGATTTGGCATGTAAGCATCCAATGAGCTTTAGGAATTTATCCAACCCAAAGCAGCTTGACTCTCCGACCACATGTGTATGGTATAAATGTTGACTTTCTTGTCATAAGGTTCACATACATACCTGGTGAACCTTGTTCCAAGTAGTGTAGCAGTGAATTCCAACCTGGGAGCAGGAGGCGTTTCTTCAGGTGCCATCCGTTCTTCGCCATTAACAGTGGAGCTTTACTTTCGAAAAAAAACATACACAATTTCTCCATTTGCCACTGTCGAGCATCTGCAAATGTGTGTAGGTGCTTCCCATCACACCTTTGACTGCCAGATTTCTTTCATTAGGAACTCAGCCTTGATTGTGATGAAAGTCATTAACCCAAGAGAATCAAACTGTGGGGCTAGACCCAGCAGGACGATTCTCTAAGTCGGGTTACCTGATTCTACCTCTTAGGGAGCTACTGCCACAATGTTCTGGACTGTGTCTCATCAGAGTCCCAGGACAAGGACAGTAGTCTGACATATGACTCTCCTTCACTTTGTGTCATCTCCTTGAGCTCTTGGTTTCTAGGCTGAACCGTAGATTTTTTGTAATTCCACCTCTGTTGAAGCAGCTATCAAGAGTCTGTCAACATGGATGTTACTCTTGATCTTGTTCGTAATGTCCTTTTGCCCTCGATACTTTTCCAAGTCTGCTCAATTGTGGCATTCCGAATGAACAATGAGCAGGTGGCTCCAAAAAGGATGACCTTGACGCGATAGATGTCTTTGAGGCTGTCAGGATCCCTGGAATCTCTTGGCCATTAAAACCTTGTAAAGTTTCTGCCCTGCTCATTAGAACCTACAAACAAAAATGCCTTTGCAATATCAGTATTGTTTCATTCTTGTATCTCGGACAATAGGCAAACATCTCCCACTTGTCATGACAATTCAATACAAGCGCCCCATAGCCTGAGATCGAAAAATCGTTGAGCCCACTCCAAACCCCGCGTCATCTGGCGTCGAAAGTATGCACTTACATCCCATGATGCCCAACCAGGAAAAACTTCCATTTACTAACTATCGCCGTAGGCCTATTTACTTCAATTGAAACACACTCTTTCCATACCATGATACTTGTTCTAACGCTATAATAAACTTGGAACAATTTCTTCCCGAATGAACGGAAATAACTTTTACTTTATACTCAATACGCCAGAGGAAAATATCTAGGCAGTTAATGGCGGGAACCTTCCACATCAATGAAGAAGGGGAGGGAGGGGGAAGAGTCAAGAGACCGGCTTCCTCACCAGCACTGTAAACTCCAGACGATTTCGTTACGCGCCAAACTATATGACTCGAAAACAATATACACAATTACAATATCTTTTCCTTTGTGAGTTATGTAGGATATATTGCATGCAAGTGTGAAGGTAGCAAGAAAATGTGCAAAGGATAGGCGTGAATGGATGACTTTTAGACGCTGCCCTGATGTACTTTCTAGCCCTCGGTATCTCGTTGAGAAAAGGAATGGTCGTGGATGGTGGGGGGAGGGGGGTGGCGGTCACTATGACGCAGCAGAGGTAAATAGGTCAAAGTGTCGGTGTCTGTGACTGACACTGACCTCGGACCGCTCTCATGACCCAGAGTGTGTTGCAGGGTCTTCCGACCAGACACTTTAGCGTAAAAGGGCTACGTTTTCTGTGTATGAGAGTATGCTATGAGTACGAGGTGTGCCTAGCTGTTTGCCATCCTCTTTCCTGGGGCATTCTGTAGGCATTAACTGTACGCAGGAATTTGAACTACAATCCATATAAATCAGTCATTAAATACATTGCCATAACAAGGACAAACTAATTTTCTCCAAATCCTCATATATAGGGCAAAAAAAACAAATAAATATCTGCTGCCGGTGAGGAATCATAGTTTTTTCTTCAAAATCATGCACCAAAATTTTCAAGTAACATCCAGCAATTTAAGAAAAAAAAATCTGTCCTAGGACCGTGCGGAATTTCCAGGAATGCCTCTGCTCGGCGCTCCGATCATCCTTAGCCCTTCTACATCCTTTCATAGGCAATTTTAGGAGGCATGACCACATTTGCCATAAGGAAAATAGTCCCATTAATGTCAGCTGGCCGTTCTTGCGCCTATTCTCATTTGACGTGTTTGTGTTTATGTATTCTTTTGCATGGTAGCAGGCAATACGCTTGATTCGTTATCATTTGTTCAAAAGTATTTAAACAATGCAACTACGTTCATGTTTTTATCTAGATTACAACAATTACCCAGATTGACATGACTTCCTGCAGCTATGCAATCAGATACACGTTGTGACAGTTTTCATTCCTTCCTCTGTAGCTAACTCGCTTCAAGTTGCTTTATTGCGATTAATTGCGTTATTGAGTGCTATCGGCGAGATGATTTGCCCTCCTTTGTCAGTCACAGGGTAAAGGGAAGGCGCACTGATGAAGATGAGGGAATTTTATATGAGTGTGTATAATGTAAGGAAGTGTCTTGCTGTCAATAAACTGTTCAGTTTCTATATACAGCGAAATTAATATCAGAAGTTCCTCCCCGGTGCTCTTGAGTAGAATTAAGACTTCGAATATGAGCAAATATCAAAATAAATTTTTGTAGCGAAATAAAGGGGTTAAACAATTTTTTTCATGTTATACATATTAGTTTCTAAATCAATAATTTTACTGTTTGAGGAAAATGACACGAATGATGGCATTATAATCAAGTTCCTACAATTAGGACTCCTCAAGTCAGGATGATTGTCATTCCATGACTCAAAGCTGGTGTCTGGGAGACATTTGCCCCATGAATCGTGTTCCATGACTGTGAAATGTTATTGATCGTCCAGATCACGACGAGCAATTACGTCGAAAACAGAATCGGAAATATTACAAAACGTGGCTACCTCAAATCATCATGGAGGCAGTTGGACAGGCATTGAAAACACGCCAGTGTCGCGGTTGGAGAATTCATGTAATATTGATGAATCCTGCGGAAATACATGTTGCATGGTTAAAATTAAAATTCTTACAAACTCATATCCTAGCGTTACTTCTTAACCTCGAGATTAGCTTACTCTAACAGTTATTACATTGCAAAGGTACACTGGATCACCCCCATTGGGTCCGCGCGGAACCCTCGGTGCCAGACTTATTACGAGACAAATCTTAATAGCTATAGCAGTCACCGAGAATCGTAACAAAAAGTGAAAGTTTCCCATGTTAATACATTGATGATGCAACCCTAATATACTCTATTATTCCAATGAATACATTAAAACCCATCCAATTCTCTATCAACGCCTAAGCCTACGATGTGAATATGCAATTAATTTTAATACTAACATGAAAATGCACATTCACGATTCCATAATTTTTCCTCTAAATCCACACCACTATTTGTCCAAACGTCCACCATATATCATCAGCCCCAACACAACTGAGATGGCATCTTCCCATCTCAATAAAGATCACATGATAACGTCAAATACCGATCACCCCATTCTGTGTCGAGGAAAAGATAACATCAATCAGCGACCGCGCCCTCTGACATCAAGCAGTCGCAGGCCGGGAACGAACAAGCCCACATTATAAGCC
>SDVV010036448.1:0-10949 GCA_016164225.1 Gammarus roeselii
ATCAATGAAATATATATCTAATAAATCTTTGTTTGCAATATCCTAAATTTAACTCGAATGATTAGAATTGAAATGCACAACAATGCCTCTTGCCTTACGTTGAAAATGTTATAGATATTTGTCCAGTTCAAAGCTATACCCCGATATTGATTTGGAAAATGCGGTAATCATCTCTGCCTGAATACATGGACTTCTTCAGGTACCCCAAAATCCCCCTTGTACGATGAAACAAATAAACGACTGCTGGGAATACTGAAAAGCGAAACGACCAACGATTACCCGTGAGAGATCATTTGCTTGCAATCAACATGTTGCAGTATGCTGCTCGCATGTCCTAGGCCACAGACCAGCAGCTAAGGGTAGCCAAACCGTGAATGCTCATGTGAAATAAGACCGGAAAACAAAACGCAGATTCTTAGATTTTTTCGCTCCATCAATCTCCGACAGAAATTTCAGAATTTCACACATTCGCGTGAAATTATGAAAGCACGTCAACATGAACATGTTATAACCTGTAAATGTTCATAGCGTTCATGCCGCGGAAATAAGTTATAAGACAAAAACCAGATACGTGCAAACTTGGCAAATTTTATATGAGAGCATCCAAAATTTTGCTAAGGGAGCATCATCCTCAAGCGCATCCCACCAGAAAGTTTCAATCTGAAACTATTTTTTGAAGGATGAAAACAGTCACCTAATCATTATACAGATTTCTCTATGTCTGAAAACAAAGAAAACGATAGAAAGAATTACTGCTGGAGTAAGTACAACGGAGCGCTAATTGATACAATCTTGCTCTTAGCCTGTTGCCCGTATGACAGTGATTGGTACAGCTCGATCGCTTGAGAGTGCATTAGCTACAGTATGAAAAATAGGCAGTGCTTGTGGCAGAAAATAATACCTTACCAGTATATTTATACATGAAATGATAAATGTACGTCCACATCAACAGGTTTTATCCTGTAAATGTTCATATAATGTAAAAATCCTTATAAGCTCTCATATCAATAATATACATAAATTATAATAATAAACAACGACTTCTATTCAAATGTATCCTACACTAACAGCTCTCACAATATGTAGCCTCATTTCTTGCATAACTACATCGAACATCCTAGAAAAAATCAGGTTTGAGCAGTAAAAGTTTCTATTCAAATGAGTCATTCAATAACAATATAGTATAATGTATCATACCCTCCTACCGTGCGAAATATTCCAAAACAATGATATATAGCGTTGGCAAGACCTAATAACGTACATCTATATCAATCATCCGTTAGCAATCGTATCAGATAGCAACCAGATACCGTAAGGACACCGTAAGTTACCGTAAGAAAATTTGTATTTCTCCAAGAGGACAGTATATCTCGAGATAAAATCTTGTGTGACATTTGACGGATACAGATCATCAAGCTAATTACCACTTGCGGTTGAACTATAGCAAACGCTTCTACTTGCGTTTTGACAACCGCAAAAGTAATTGACCCTAATAGAGCTAATTAAACCTACAAGTATAAGGTCCAAGCGACTAAGTCGATCAAAATAAAAAATAACATACAGCCTAACACTTATATTGACCGACACACAAAAAATTGCTCCTTGCACCCCTATATCCATGAGCGCAATCAACTTTTAATGAGGAGAGGAGGGGAACTTGCGGGACCCTCAAAAACTTGCTCCTTGCAGTCCCAATGCAACTGACCCCCTCCCCTTTCCTCTTCCCTTACCCAGCCCCATACCCGTCCCGGGCGGTTTCTATGTACCATCAGCAATTAACTTGACCAGAAGAACAATTGTCTTAACCTACAACTATAATGTCCGAGATATACAGCGAGTAAGTCGGACATACTAAAAAATAGCATTATTTCTAACCATTACATTGACCGAATCACAAAAAATTGCTTCATGGTGACCCTACGCGTCTGACTCCATCCACTTTCCTTCTCGCCTACCCTCTTCCCCACCCTTCCCATGCGGACTCTATGTACCATCAGTAACTAAATTAACCACAAGAATAATTGTCATAACATAATACTCTAATGTCGGAGATATGCAGCGACTAAGTCGGACTCACGAAGAAATATTATACTTCCTAACCATTTCATTGGTTGTCTACAAAAATCCGTAGACACCTTAACAATTCGCTCCTCGCACTCCTATATCCAGGAGCGCAACCAACTTCAAAGAGGGGGGGGTATTCGTGGGACCCCTCAAAACTTGCTGAAATGTGACAGACTATCCACTTCTCAACATATTTACTAGCAACACTCATTCTAGCAATGTTTATTTATCTCCAAAACAACATGTTCATCAGCAATGGACAATAATTAATATGGTCATAAAACATACCTGAATGAGTCATTATGACTATTAGCCGTAAACTTTTGTTATTAAAACAGCTCACGTTGCGAGACTATGTGACCCTGCGTACGTATCAGCGAATTGTTAGTACAGTCTAACATTGGTGTTTCCCAATCATCTCACCCAATTTAAATTCTCGCCCATATCTTGATTTGGGTCAAGCCATTGATCAATTCAGCTGCGTCAATTGAGTTGAATGCAATTCAAAAATTTGCTTTGCATTGGCAGAGGTGAATGAAACTAGAGAGCAAGTGAGATTGCAAGTGAGACTGACAGGGTCAATAATTATTGTAATTAATTTGTCACGTCTATTGCTGGATCTGAACCTTTCAATCTTTCCAGGTGGCAATAACCCAATAGAGCGAGCAACGTGATATAATGTTGGCGGGTGTATTTCGCGTCAGCTGTCATATGTGTATGTGACGGGGAACGTATAAAAGCTCCTCTCCATGTCACATGATGACAAATCGAAACAATCTGCTGCAGTGATGTTCAGAACAGTGCTTGCAGTTGTGGTGTTGGTAGCCCTGACGAGTTGCAATGCGGTGAGTCTTGCAATCACTTCAAACTTGAATAATATTGGTGGATGCATGGGATCAAGATGCTATGGTTGGTAGAGATCAAAGCATCATGAAAACAACAAGATTTTTTTTCGGGAATAGTCTGTGAGATACAATACAAGAATTTTGTACATGTTCAATAACGGATTGTTTTTGTTTCTTTTGCTTTGATAATAATCCCTTATGAAGTTAAGTTAAAATGATGAATTTCATATCCCACTTAAAATTTGATTTCACGTAGTTCTAATATCCTTTATGCTGTTATTTAAATTCTTCATTTTTTCATAATTTTGTTACCTGTCAAATTGACCCATTATTATCGTAATGACGACATCCCATAATCAGTCTAACTTATCTGGAATTATCGCTTGGTATACCTGTTTCGCTTTCCTTTTCCAAGCAGGACAATGAGACATTGTCGTTCACAGGTATTGGTCATGTGTTTATTACAGACAATGAGGCAGTCAACTGATGGAAAACGATCTACAGATCATCAGCTGTAACTCCATTCAAATGTATTGATTTATTTTCTGTGCTTTGCTACAATCTTTTTGAAATTGTTCAGAATGGACAGGATCCCTATTGTGGAAGTTAACAAAAGTTTCTGATCGTTTTTGAAATGTTGACACAGAAAGTTGCGCAGGAACCTACTGTATGTTATCATCGGTCTGATTTCATTGCACAAAACTCACATTGCATTCACCCCTTCACAAGTTGCTTTTGAATACAGCATTGTTCCTCGCATTTTTTCAAATATTATATCATTAAACAATGTGATTTTCAATTTTCTCTAAAGTAAAATCAACAAAATGGTTTGATTAATTCAACAAGAGAACTATTCTTGTCGTGCAATATTTCGGGGTAATGATTCTGCAAGTTGACGAAGCACCTGGATGCCAGTGTTGGATCAAATCAAGTCGATCAGTTGCAGTGACGTGCAGGATCGTGGCAGAAGTTGTGGGGCTTGTAGCGGGGCGAGTTGTGTTGCGGTGAGTCTTGCAGACACTTCATGCACTACTGGTGTGTGTATACAATCGGCATGACCGCGGCATATTCCGTGGACAATAAAACCCTTTCTTCTTCACTCAGATGATTGTATCCAAGTTAATGATCTATAAAAATGTACAGACTATGAACAGGTTTGCAGCAAACTATGACTTTCTTAGAGCTCCAGCGCCGTACACAGCGTCCAATGCCAGTATAAGGTTGTCCACCTCTATACAGTTTTTTTCATATAAAATGAGTAAATAGGTGTTCGTATATAGAATTCAATATTTTCAGTGTCATATTAGTCTTGATAGCTTAATTGTAAAAAAAAACAATACTTTAATAGCTAATCTGCATCCGTGTTTGCTGAAGTACGAAAAGCCACGATAATAAACGTTTGTTTTTAAGGGACAGAGACTCCGTCCAGCAACTTTCCAGGTCTACATATCATGATTATATCCGTGGTCCGTTCATCATATATTCACATGATAATGTTACTACATTTTATGACTGAATGTGTTAGTCGTCAAGTCAGTCCAACAGCCAAACGGGAGCATTTACGTTACCAAATTCTGAAGTCTCAGAACTACAAAATGGCTCCAACTAGAATTAACGATCTACAAGTGAAGAATACTGTTTAATTGCACAGCAGAAATTTCTCTCAGTTTTTTGTCTTCTTCAGGGGAGTAATTCCAAGCGTGTCGAAGACAGCCTCGATACTCCTAACCTGTCGAAGGATGTCTTCCTCCCTCTCCTGCTGAAAGGCACTCGTGTAGGAATGCTGACCAAAGGTAGGAGGTTTTTCATCGTTTTCCTAGCCTGTCAAAGGATGTCTTCTTTCCTCTCCTGCTAAAGGGCACTCGTGTTGGAATGATGACAAAAGGTTGGAGCTTCTTCGTCGTATTGCTAGCTTGTCGAAGGATGTCTTCGTCCCTCTCCTGCTAAATGGCATTCGTGCAGGAATGATGAGCAAAGGTAGGAGCTCTAACATCGAATTCCTTGCCTGTCAAAAGATGTCATCCTTCCCCCCCCTCTCTAAAAATCCTTCTTATAGAAATGCTGACCAAAGGTAGGAGCTCCCTCATTATTTAACTAACCTGTCGAAGGATGTCTTTCTTCCCTTATTAAAAATGACACTCTGGTTTAATGTTGAACAAAGAAAAGCTTGTCTTCATTCTACTCCAAAAACGTCGAAGGATTGCTTCCTTCCTCTTGCAAGATGGCACTCGAGAAAAAATGCTGCTTGCCTGTACGCGCTTCTACATCAGTCCCAAACTGTCAAAGGTTGTCTTGCTTCCTCTCCTGCAAGGAGACATTCGGGCACTTATGCTTCCCAGAAGTAGCCGCTCCTTGATCCTCATCCGTGAGGGTCTGATGATGTATGTTATGATATCGTTTCCCTTCTCCCTCATATTTTGCTCGATAATGGTAATATCAAAGTCACTCAGAACATGAGCTGAAACCCAGCCCCCATTTGCTGACGTATTATGTCCATGCTGGAGACACTGCTTAAAGAGCATCAATTTCATTATTTAATCAACCGTATTTTCACCAAATTTTGTATGAAGTTAACAGACTTCTAGGCAGTGAAGAGATTCCAAAAAATAAACGTCGATAATCGAGAACTGGGAGGTAAAGACCCAAGAAACCCTGTTCAGAGAAGACTTAATCGTGAGTAGCGAAAGTTTACCCTTCCGATGATTGTATTATTTCGGCAACCAAAAAGAATGTTTAGGATCAATACACTAATTCGAGAACCTTTTGGTAACGATAACTTCCGCTGAATATCCTACTATTTACGAGTCAATCCACTGTCATGCTAAAAAGGCACTTATAGCATCGTGGCAAGTAGCTCCTGGGTCACCGACATTGCCCTTACAATACAGAGAACGAGGCACTTCCATTCGAACCCAGGGACAGAAAGTAAATTCAACACTAGATTACACGGGTGATCAGTTTTGTTCACACAATTAAATAGATATGGAAGTGTCCCGTGTTCACCATTTCAAGTTTTTCTTTCGTTGTCACAGAAAACGTCATCCATGCAAGCAGGTTCGTGACACGTAACGTGCAACGAAATGTGGACCCAGTATCATTGAAGTACATCTGGTGTTTTCTCTTCCATCAGATACTGGTGGCCCGGCTTGTGAAAAACGAGCTACTGTTGTTAATGTACCAGCTGGGGGCGAAGCCACCTTCCATTTCCCCGACACTGACAACAGGGGCAAAAAGTGTGACTGGATTTTCAAAGTGAGCGCTATGCTACGGTCATCATTACAAAAATTGTAGTAGAGGAAACCTATTTACGTCTTAATATGGGAGTCTATATACGTGTATCAACGAGTGACTATATGCTGGGAAAAACATAATACTTTCTGACACTTTCTGAAGTTTAGGGTTTGTATTCGTGTTTCAAAATCCGTATCTCCTAATGATTGTTTTATTTCACTACCCAATTGAACTAAATCAGCGACCGAGAATAAATCCGAGCACACACAAAGTGCCCGAATCGTGTAACGTCCACCAATTGCAGTACTTTTGTTTGCGATTTCAACTTGAGCAACACTGCTGAGATTATTCTGCTGATTACGGAAAGAAGATAATTTGTTCCACTGGAAAATGTACGTATAGGAAACAACGCTCCGAAATTCGTGTTTCCCACTGTCTTGTAATAAGTAACATGGGTAATTTCCCAATAATAAAAGTCTAGCAGCTTTATAAAACGTTACAAACGTCAAGTGGTTACTGCCGTTTATTCACGAAAGTGTGTCATATCTGCGAAAAAAAAATAACAGAAAGTTCTGTCTGATGAAAGTTTAAATTTCTTAGTAGCCTGAAATGAAACAGAAGAAGCAACGGGTCAAATCAGTAACCGGTTCTCTCCCGCGGCGTATGGTTGCACATAGGGTAGGCCTGACGTAATGGGTGGATATCCGGCTCCACCTCAACGCTCTTTGAGCCTTTACAAAATATCTTTAGTGCGAGACGAGTAATAAGAACCGCGACGATATTACCAATTTCTCGTAGCATATCCGATACCCGAGTTTGCAGCAAAATGGCATGATGTGAGAAACTTTCGTTAATAGTGGAAACAGAGCATCATGAGGGAAATAAAATGTAGAATTAAATGAGGTAAATTCAACAAAGGTGTGTCTTATTTCCTTGTCGTTGTTCCCGGTTAGAATTTGTCTAATCAGCATGGGCATTTGCATAACAAATATTTGGCAATATAATGGGTCAATGGACTGAGTGTGAGGTCAAGGTATAATACAGTTATGATTATCTGCTCCTTCTGTAAGTGCCTTTCTATAAATAACCATTTGAATATAGTCAGAATGAGCAACTTTTGAAGTAGTCCGCTGATGTTTCAGCAGAAAAATAGACATGAGTTCTAAATATATGAAATTTAGGCAGGAAAAGTACATTTCGATGGATGTTAATGAAGGTGGTCAATAGTCATACGGTATAAATACATGGAAAAGAAATCAACCACTGAAGTGGGAGCAAACTATATCCCATGAAAATTATTGTTTTTATCTGTGAACGTCCGGAACTTTTTACAATGATGTCTTAGGTTTACTTTCGGAAATACAATGCTTTTATTTCTATTGTCTTTGATTAGGCTTATCTGTATTCAATTAATGTATCTGAACAAAGTTTCAATGCATGAACGGTGTTGTTTCAGCTCATTATTTGTTAATCTCCCGTTTATCTGTCTCGTCCATGTCCTTCTAAATTAATTGTATCTATGTGCATGGATTGAATTAGAATAAGTCTACTTTGGGAAAAAATTGCTGTTATTCATATTGTGATTATTATATTAGTATTGAGAAGCGTTTGCAATTTCTACTAACTCATTTCTTGAACTCATGCACATTATTTCTGCCTAATTGATCATTGATAAGTAAACAAATACATGTAACATCGATTCTGTCATTCCAGACTGTGCCTGGGTCCACCTTCACCCTCACATGCCCATCCTTCGATCTGAAGGGAAGGGACGTGCTTACTGTTAGAGAGCTCAAGAAACGCAATCCCAAGATATACACGTAAGAAATGGGCTAGTGTAGTGGTTTTGTGGCACATAGCCTCTTATTGGTTGACCCGAGTTTACATCTTTCTTTAACCGTTATGTGCCTGTACAGTGTTAATAAATCACAATCTCTTGATAGTTACAATATGTGAAGTTTGCGGAAAAGGGATTTCAATAATAATCCAACCCATTGTCAGTCACGGAAGATTTTTTTGCAGGGTTCAAAATATGTTAAAAATTGAGTTCATTACATTATTTATGAACAAAATTAACTGCAAACCTGAAACATAAAACAAATCGATTTTCCTTATAGATCGTTATCGGCTAATTCTAATCATTAGTTGTAGTTCATAATTGACAGAAAAGGAGATACCAGACGACGCATGACCTTCATATTCACAATTCCCACGTTTTCTTCTCCCACTAGAATTATTTCGCCCCACAAGAAAAAAAATATATTTCATGACGCTTAATTTAATTCCTCGTTACTTATTAAGACCTATTCAGCAGATAATCAAGTCATATAATATTTTGTGTTTGTCATGTATTGACTATTAAATTATTCATTGAACAAGATAATTATGCGGAAGCGACTGGAGTCATCAATTTCACCTAAGGCCTCCAAATATTATTCTGCGTTTGCACCCTTACCAAGCACTGTACACCTGATAAATGCCGTCGATATCAAGATATGTCGCGATGATTTCACCCGGGTGCGAGTGCGTATGTTGGTCTTAATTTTAGCAATTACCAACAAATAATGTCATACTTTAATCAATATATTCAGCTCTGATTGGAGTATTAAAAACAGTAGTCATTTTGACAAGATAATTAGTTTGCACACTTTGATAGAATATTCCTGACAATGTCACTCTCACTTACAGTTTCCGCAAGCGAAACGGACCCCGAAAGCTAGCGTTGGATGCAGCAAGAGTCAAGGTTTTGTTCAAGCATGGCAAAAAAGCGGATACGAGCACCTTTTCTTGCAAGATCAGAGCTTCTCAAACTTCAACCGCCACTCCCCTCACCACAACCCCCACCACAACTCCCACCACGACCCCCACCACTACTGTCACCACAAGCCCCACCACTACCCCCACAACTACCTCCACCACTACCCTCATTACTACCCCCACCTTCCCCCCTCCCACTACCCTCACCACTACCCTCACCACTACCCCCACCACTCCCTCCACCACTACCCTCATCATTACCCCCACCACTACCCCCACCAGTACCCCCACCACAATCCCCATCACAACCCCCACCACTATCCCCACCACTACCCCCATCACTTCAGGCACGACAACCGGCACCACTCCTGGCACCACAGCCAGCACCACCACTGTTGGCACCACTGCTGGCGGCACCACTTAAGGCGTCGCGCCGCGTCTTCGAAATAAGGCGTCACCACTGCTGGCGGCACTACAGTTGGTGACATCACCGCCGGCGGCATCACTGCTGGAGGTACCGCTGATGGCAGCACCACTGCTGGTAAGCACCACTGCTGGCGGCAACACTGAAACCCTGCCCCACTATTGGCGGTCATACTTTTGGCGGCCCCACTATTGGCGTTCAAATTTCTGGCGGCCCCACTATTGGCGGTCAAACTTCTGGCGCCCCCGCTATTGGCGGTCATCCATTTGACGCCCCCGCTATTGGCTGTCGTACAGTCAAAATAACTGCCAGCTGCCCCTGAAGCCCCATTTCTTCAGTGTAAAATGGGTGCGAACTAAAATTACAATTTGTTCGTAACACAACTTATCACTATTGATTGAAATAACGATCATTTTAAAACATCCAATTTCTATTGGCAGTAGTAAAAATACAGTGTTCAGTTTTAGAAAATGAACAGTTCTTCTAGGCGGCATGAAATAAATAGTATAGGTATTCGCCAAACCAGAGCTAATGGAGTGTTCCTTAGAGCTCATTTTGTGACCAATGAACGCGAGACCCGTGGGACCAGGACCATATTGGACGCTGTGGCATGTCCGGCCTGTCCAAAAACATTGAATGGTATCTACTCCATCGGTATGCAGACTACTAACTAATTCAAAACTTCTACCTGCAATTGGTCCATCGTATTTACTTCACAGATAAAGAGTGCCCACCTTGTGAGGTTCTAAAACTCGTTACTAGAACTATGAGCAACAAATGTCGCATGCGTTGGTTGTTTATCTTTTTTTTTATTCTAATATTGTCAGTCATAATATGAAAACCAGGCATCTAAATAGTTTGACATGGAGAAGCTTTGAATACAAATTTATGCAACCGAATTGTGAATAAATAAATGTATTGTATGTTCTAATTATTCTAGTAAACCAACAAAACTGAAACCAGTTGGTATTAATTTTCTGTTGTAAAACTCCAACTCGATTGAATAAAATTATCCCTTCTCAACCGAGGTATTGCGTTATCCTTCCCGTGCCTCTCGCAGGGCTCGACATTAGATTTAATTGTCGAGTAAACAAAATCAAATCTGCATGCACAAATACAAACATTCATGCATTCAGAAAATCGGAACACAAAAAATGGAAAGTTAAAGGAAAAAACTTGGAAAAATAGGTTCAATAAGTCAAAAATATTTAAAACCGGTTCGTCCGTCGGCTGTTTGTCACTTTTTTCACTATTTGGTGAGCCACAATCAGGAGAGACGCATCTGAATGGGATAAATAGTCAAGACCCACCATACATGCTTCCGTGGGTATTTTTCACCCGTGGAAATGTTTCAAAACTGATTTATCAAGTGTGTCTCAGGCTTCAATTGAGATCTGTCTTTACCAGTCTTTACCAGATTGTGTGCCTTCATTTATAGATATTTTTTTTCACTTCGCTTGTTACAAGTCCAGTAATATCGACCAGTCCCGAGTAATGTTAGGTCATCCCTTGTTTGTGGACTTTCGTGTTCAAAACGTTTACGTAAGCTTATCCCATACGTCAGTGTGTGGTACGAATGTTAAAGCGTTAACAAGATTTATGTACGGTTTTACTGTTGAGTTATGATT
>SDVV010036450.1:0-10949 GCA_016164225.1 Gammarus roeselii
TATACGTGTGTTATAATTTAATATCAATGAAGATATATCATATAAGTCTGTGTTCGCATTGTGCTAAATTTAACTCGGATAGCTAGCGTTGAAATGCATATATGCAACATGATTGCAATGAATTGCAGTACAGAATGTGTAGCATTGAAATGCAATAGATATTATTCCGGTTTGAAGGTATGACCAATATTGAGGCGGAAAATGCGGCAAGCTCCTCAGGCTGAATACATGGTCTTCTCCAACTACCCCAAAAATCACCCCATGTACGACGAAGAAAATTGCAGATATGCAACATGACTTGCATTAAAATGCAATATAATGCCCCCTGCCTTGCATTGGAAAATACGATAGATACTAAGCAAATTGAAATGTCACTCGGCTACCTAAGGAAACATAGATATATATCTCATCAGCTCCAAACAAGAGCTAAAGCAAAAATCTACAGCTTCTTTTAGGACACACCGAAACCACGATACGGTGACTACGTTTCGCTCATCTACTCGGACACAGACTCGTTGCTGATTCCGTTCAAATCTGAGACCTACATTGAGGCGGAAAATGCGGCAATCTCATCTGTCTCAATACATGGACTTCCTACACATTCCCCGAAAAAAATAATTCCTTGTACGATGAATTAAATAAATGACAGCTTGGAGTACTGAAAAGCGAAACAGCCGACGATTACCCGAGTGAGATCATTTGCTTATAACCAGCGTGTTACACTATGTTGCGCGATTCCGAGGATACAAACCAGCTGCTAAGGGTATCAATTACCACAGACACAAGCAAAAATCAAACATGAACAATACAGAGACATCCATAACCAGAAAACATACACACACTTTGAGACCATACACAATATTCACGCACAAACATGCCAGTTTCAAACAGTACGCACTATCAAAAAATGCCTCAGTAAATTTGAAACAAACGAAACTATATTGACGCGTGCAAAACTCTTGCCTATGGCTATCCAAACAATCCCAAAATAATCCATTGCAGTTGAACCTACCGTCACTAAAAAGAGGAAGCGATGTGTCTTGGGGGATAATACTATTGTTAACGTAGATTTAACATGGAAGAGACGTGAGCCAGGTGAGACCGTCTTTGGCATATGTACTCGGGTGAATGATGAAATTACGTCCACATCAACAGGTTATAACCTGTAAATGTTCATAATATCTAAATATTCGTATGTAACTATGTAATAAATAAATGAATAAATACTTATTCATGTATCACTATCCATAATCGTACGGATTGAAAATGCGGGAACGTATAGCACTGTAACCAACTTCTAATACAATGGAAATGATCCTAACATGATGAAAATGTTCCTATGTAACCATGCTACCATGTAATAAATGTATAAATGTAAGCCTAAACTTGTTTGATTTTTTACAGATAGACGGATTGAAAATATGTGAATTGTTCTGCAACCGACCATAAAACAAGAGACGTGAATAATTTACTAAGCTACCCCGTACAGATGCAATCTCGCTGTTAGGCTAGCCATTGAATGACACTGACGTATACAGGTTGGCCGCTTGCGACCACAATGGTAATGTATCCAATCGTATGAAAAAAAGGAACAGTGCTTGGTACAAAAATAATACCAAGTGAGAACAATTTTGCGTGAAACGTATCTGAAAAAATGTGAACGTATCTGCAACTACTATCTGAAACTAAGCGGCTGGATTTAATCAAATAATATCGATCGTGCTATAAAATACCATGTATAAACAACGATCGTCACTTATAAAGAGAAAGATGTCAAAGTCTACGTATGATAACGACCGAACAACGATATCCTATGAGTACTTTAACTACATTGAATACGAATACCATATATAATATAAGGTTTGAGTGATAAATACCATTGAAAAAAAAACTGGCCTACGAGACCTAATGAAACGATATAAAAGTATCTTATTCAAAATGAGCCCTAGACCACCAACCCTGCTAATATGTACCATACCATCATTTCTTGCAAAACTACACCGATTACGAATACCCTAAATAAATAAAGTTTAAGCAATAAAAGTCATTGAAACAAAATAAAACTATATAAAAGTATCCTATTCGAAAGAGTCCTACACTAACAAACATCCTAATATGTTCCATACCATCGTTACTTTCAAATAAACATATCAAAATAACCAAATACAATTATACATACCGTTTACAATACGTAGTAACAAACCGTCAAAGCTCGTAACGAGAGGATCACATCTCGAGATAAGATCTCTGTATGTCATTGACAGATTGAGTCCTGTCATGGTCACCCCCCTCCCCTATCCTCCTCCTCCATCACCTTGGCGTTCCCGCAGAACCTTACGTAATTAAATTGACCACAAGAGTGAATGCCTTGACTTAGTAACACTCAATAATCACTATGTCCGAGTTACATACCGACTAAGTCGGACACACAATGTAATAAGATACCTCCTAACCATTAGATTGTCCGATTTGCGTTTCGTAACCCCAAAAAGTAATTAAATTAGCCACATGAGTAATTGCCTTGACCTATAAAGACTTAATAATTACAATGTCAGAGTTACATAGGGACTAAGTCGGACACACAATGTAATTAGATACTTCCTAACCATTACATTGTCCCATTTGCGTTTCGTCACTATATCCACTACTTTCACATAATAAATATTACATCAATTACGAAGTATCGTTGAAAGGCCTCATCATTCCACATAACTGCAAATTATAGAAAAAAATATGCATGTGAGATGAACAAAATAGTTGGTGAAAGTTCACCTGTAGATATCGCAGGTAATTCCACGATTTTCGTACACTTAAGAACTCTCACGACGAAGTCCTTGCGTTCAGAGCAGCCCACATGAGGACACCGGACCACTTTTTGTTCATGAGGCGACGAAGTGAGTGTTGTTAGTGGAGAAAACTATCATCTTATGTACCAGATTTTCAGCATTTGTTTTTAAACTGTTAACTTAGCAGCTCCTGTAAAACCTATAAGTTGCCCTTATTGCCCTACAATGGAGAAACAATTCATGATTGTCGGATGGTTCTTATTGTCGTATACCCACGATTGTCGGACGGTTCTTATTGTCGTATACCAATGATTGTCGGACGGTTCTTACTGTCGTATACCCACGATTGTCGGACGGTTCTTATTGTCGTATACCCACGATTGTCGGACGGTTCTTATTGTTGCATACACACGATTGTCGGACGGTAATTCTTGTCGTATACCCACGATTGTAGGGCGGTTTTATTGTCGTACACCCATGATTGTCAGACGGTTTTCGAAGTGTGGTTGTTGGATTGTCCGTATTTTTCACATGCGATTGTGGAACAACTTTTCTTGTCGTGCGTGTGTAATCGTTTCTGCACGTAGAAGTTCAAACAGGTATAATTTTAGTTTACGTTTAAAGGCAGCAATACTTCTGCCAGTCCTTATATCTATGGTAAGAGAATTCCAGGTTTTAGCAGCTCTGTATTTAAAAAATAGTTGGAACTGTGTTGAATTTCGGGGAATTTGCAAATCCGCATTGTTGCGAAGATCATACATAGGATTATTTCTAATGAAAAAACTGTTATCAATGTAAGTTAAATGATTGAAAGCTTTGTAGACAAACACTGCAGCGGAAAAATTAACGATTTGGCACAGTGGAAGAATGTTCCATTGACAAAAGAGAGGCAACGTGTGGTCACGTCTGCTAGCATGCGATAGTGTTCTGATGACACGCTTTTGACTAAGAACAATAGGTCTTAAGTCGGTGTTTCAAGAAGTATTTTTATCTACATTTCTAAAAAAAATTACCACGGATTCATAATTCATTACAGTTGTATATCCAACATGCTAACTGTAATATTTATATTGTACTGGATAACTCTGTGCTAAATAACAGTGTGTGTATGTCCATCTCGACTTCATTAGAAAAAAATAGGACAGTTGAAGACAGTCCTCTTTCTGACACCACCGTAAGAATAGAGGACAGTCAGGACATTTAAGGCTGTCCTCTATTCTGACACCACAGCAAGAATAGAGGACAGTCAGGACAATAGAAGACTGTCTTCTATTCTGACCTCACTGTATCCACTGACTCACGTCGAGAGCTGAACAACGAGGATTAGAATAGTGTCAAGGGGCAGATCATCGTGTCGGGAAGTTCATTACTGTGTTTGGCAGCAAGTTGTGCCCTCATTACTGGCCTGTTGCTGGTCCTTGATGCTGATACTGGCAGAGACCATAGGGTCATCCATGTATCTACTCATGTGGAGCATGTTCATGCTTACCTGAATTTTCTAGCCTGAAAACCGCTATGAATACTCTAATTTTAGGTACAATTCAAATCTACAACTTCATCTCTGAGATTACGAATTGCTGCTGTTTGTTGACCTACAAAACATTGAATGCTTTGATCGACTGCTTATTTGCTGGATGTGAATAAGTTCAATATCTTTAGGTATTGCCAAAAAAACGCTTAGCGATTGATTGACGTCACTCCCGAGGTTTTAATTCTCTGCTTCTATCGATTCTCGTAAGTAACCCATCACATTGAACTAATCTAAAATTAAGGACTTCATCACAGTTTATTGAAGTTTTCAACTCGAGCTGTATCGTAAAACAGATACAGTTATTGTCGCTAGTTCCGTGGGTTTTGCTCACTTCAACGTTCGTGACATGAGTCGCTTCTCACTGAGATTGAAGATCGAGGATATTGTTGTCTCTGTTGGTGTCTTTACCCTTTGGGTCATGAGCTTTTCGTCCGAGAAATCAATCACGCGTGACCGGAGTCACTACATTTGTCTATTTCCCAATTATGCGAGAATAAATATTTTTGAAGTCTCAAAGCACAAAACTGTTTTGTGTTGTGGCGACATCGATGAAGTATTCTTTAGATTGATATCATCTGCAACCTTGCTATTTGGAGGACAACAAACGAGTGTGATTTGACACTTTGTATGTTTACTTGAATTGATACTATGTCGTGTCTGCTGCTTTGAATAGTAACGTCTAATATTCATAGAAAATTTTATCGGCTCCTTCACCCACTCGGTCTTGTCGTTCTTTGTGGAATAGTGAGTACCTCGGGAGAGCAAATACTTCAAGAAATTTCATGATGCTAAATTTCACCCCCGATTCTGTAATTCCACATTTGTCGATCTTTCCGTTCATTGCATGAATACCGAATTCGTTGATTTGGACTCGAAGACTTCCAGCGCTTACACAAAACCATTTGAGAGGACCTCATATCTGCATACCTTACGCCTGTAGAGCCTCATGCCCAATGGTTTTAAAAATAATCAATGGTTCTCCAAATTACATGCTCAGTCGTTTCCAAGTTGCGTTTGCCTTAATGCCTTTGCACAAACTTCAGAGACTGTGTACGCTGAAGTGTGCGCTCGTCATATGGTGTTTACGCTGGTCAAAGGCCGACTAGGCTGTCCTCAAATATGCCCGATTATTACAACGCCTGCTTCCCTACCATGCCAAAAAGGACACAAAAGCATGACACCAAACATGGATTATTCTTCTAGTTATTTATTCCACCGACCATTACTCTTAGAACGAAAACCATGCACTAATTTTTCTTAAATGAGAAGTAATTTAAAAAAAATGCTTCTAAATTTTCCGTTCGATATTCTAGAACGAAAGTGGTAGGTGCCATGAAACCTTTGTTTTGCTCAATATGCTATGCGATACATCCATCCGTCTTGACAGAGCAACATTCACTTACCCAGGAATGGGCTCTCCTAAACTGCACTGAAGAATTTTGTTGGTCAAAATAAAGGATTTCTTATTACTCGATATTATGTCTTCCTCTCCCATATTGAACCCAGATAATAAATCTTCCTGGAAACTTTGTAACAGAAAAACATAAAAGGATGTTTATTTCTTCCATTACGCAATAAACTACCGTACTGACTGTCATGTTCGTATTGTTAATACATTAGTCTTGTACTGTACGCTCTATCTAGATTCGGGAAAAATTAGAATGAGCCATAAACACGACGTGAAAAGTAACACGAGGTAACACGAATATCTCATAATGGTACATCGCGGAAGACACGCTTTGACACTCAATGAAATGCGATAAGACGTTGCGAAAGCTGGTCCCGACGACTCACCTTCACTAGACAGGTTATGCTAGTCACGCTGGCCGAGCCTGAGAAGGCAGCCGAGGCTTAGTCACGCTGGCCGAGCCTGAGAAGGAGGCCGAGGTGTAGTCACGCTGGCCGAGCGTGAGAAGGAAGTCGAGGTTTAGTCACGCTGGCCGAGCCTGAGGAGAAGGCCGAGGTGTACACACACACACACATGTGGTAGAAGACACGGACGAAACGGAATATGATGAGGGGACTTTTAAAATGAAACGATTGAATTGTTCGAGTCAGTCTTTATTTTCACTCTCTCGGCCTCAACCAATCCTGTATTCAAACGTATCATAAGTGCTCCTGTCTTTAGGTCCTTCACACTCTTGTCAGATATAATACTAAGTCGTACAATGCTCACTGTATTGATCAGTGATAAAAGTTTCAGCCACTCAACATCATTGTACATTGATACTCATCATGGATTGCATAACTTATCTTATTTGTAGCGAAAGGTGGACATGCGGATATTTCTGAAAATTTAAATTTGCTTCACGGAAGCCTTAACTCTGAAGACTTCGAACTCATACTTCTCGAATTAGAATAATCTCTGAAAGTTTCCATTAAATCATACATTTTCGTGGGTAAATATCTTTCAAGCAAGCATAAAAAACAGAGATAATATTTCCCATTCTAGTTGCACTTAAATATTACACTCGGCTGGTTTGAAGCTCATAGATGGCGTTGTGATTTCCAGATGATCAAGAATATATTTTCTGTTGGCCTTAGGCGGTACTAAATTGAACTTATTTTCCGCAACAGTACTGTCACCAACATGCATGTGTTGTAAATATCTCCAAAATTTGAACAAACAAATAACATGTTTATGAAAGATGTAATGTGTTTTGACGACTTTAATGTTTCTGCCTCCGTTGCTCTCAAAGCAATACTCTCTGAAGATTTCAATTCACATGTCTGAAGAGGAGGAGTAATCAGTGACTGATATCTCTAGAAATGCAAGCAGCCTCTTCAATAGGTCTGTTTCTGAACAACTTGATCAACAGGCACTCTGCCACGCCAACACCTTTACGGCACCTTATCGCTGGTGCTGATAAGGTGATAAGGCGAACATGGATTAAGGAGGTTAGTGTGGGCCACACTGCCTGAGCAGTCTGGCTAGGGCTGTACTGAAGCTGTTCGCAATATAAGTGCAGTACTTTACACACAGGACTCTGTGTAAGGATTGTACCAAAGCTGTGAAGTGCGGGGGTTTGTTTCGAAATTACAAAGAGTTTTCTAGAACTTGCGCAACTGGCCCTACTGCCGCAAAGCCGTGAATTCCACCTCTCGTTGAGTCATTGCTCGACACTGAATCTGGGCCTTGCTGCCGCAAAGAGTTACTTCAGTGCGTTTTGATCAGGATGTAGAAATTATGACATGATTCAAATTTCAACACGATACAAGTTATTGCTTGTATAGGTAAAATGAATGGAGTTGAAGTTTATGTTTTTATATGAGGGTTTATGTATCTCGACTGTGAATATTTTTTAAAAATCCATGCACATAAACACAGTTCCATACCAGACGTGTGCTAAGATGAGTAAAATATGAAGCAGGATATTAGATTTGTGATCAAACGTTTCACGGTCATTCAGTTAAAGTTAATTACAACAAATTTGTGCAGTTTACAGGTAATAATTTAATTTTATATCTATGCTATTTTAGAGTACAAAATTGAATGTCCTATATAAGCTATTAAGAGCTTCTTGGGCCTCCTAATCTTTACTTAAAGACCGATAGATTTTAACTTAACCTGAATACATGAAAGATATTTATGCTAAGGGAACGAGCCTCGACCACAACTGGAATAACTCGGAGTTCAGTCGATATTTGGCATTAATTGACCATAGACAATTATTAACAATGAGCATGTAAACATCAATTTAACAGAAAATTTGTTGCACTGGAAGTTATTTTGCTTTCGATGAAATTATAAATTTGGGCATAGTTGTGAGACTAAAGGAAACCTACATAAGAAGATTATCTCATTTTTTTGCTGGTAAGATAAGTAAAATACTCAGTTACTGAATGAGAGACATTTAGACGGGAATCCGAGGGTAGAGAGGTTCAAATACTAACAGTTAAAGTTATACTACATTTGATTTTAGATTTGTTATGACGGGGATTGCATATCCATTACATTTTTGTGTGTATGATTGTACACCCTTCTTAGAAATTCTTATTTGAATTGAATGGATTTAGATCATAGTTGCTGTAAAATAATTTAAAATGCATAAAGGGAAATTGATCATCCAGTTTTAGGATATTCATTATTTAAATGATGATCATTTAGAGAAATGGATTTAAGGATATTTATAGTTCGAATAAATAACCTTAATATATTTTAAGGTTTTTATTGCTCGACTAAATAACCTTTAATATATTATCAAATTTGTTTCATTTCAATTGTGTAACATGTTTTTATTCCGTAAATTAAGAATAGCGGGAACAACGTGAAATCAATATTTTTGAGGACAGATTGAGAGGATTTTATTTAATTTGTATAAGATGTATACAGATCCTGACAACTTGAAAGATTTGTTTTGGAAGGGACTTTTCAATGCATTTTTTTTATTAAATTGAATGAAACTTTTTTTCTCGAAGTGCATCATTTAAAATTGTCTTTTGCGTAAAAAATTTATTTTACGCTCATAAGATAGTATTAAGTCAACAGGTTTTTGCAAGTAACGCTGATTTGGTTTGCAGCATGCTACTTATTTACATGTTCAAGTGATTTGTATATTATGGCATTTACTATACTCTGCAAGCAATGTAAATTTGAAAAGAAATATGCTTTGCTAACTATATCGTCATTGAAAATAAAAAAAAACTAGCCCCAAAATAGAACCTTGAGGGACACCATGACTGATATTGGGCATAGTAGATTGGATTGTGTTCACAGTTACGTATTGGTTTCGGTTGGCCAGATATGAAGTGAACCAATAACTCACGATTCCTTGTGTTCCATACGACCTTAGTTAGTTTAGATAGTGGAATTTAATGATCTGCGCAGTCAAAGGCCATTTGAAAGTCGAGAAATATAGATAATACCATGTGGTTTGAGTCAATGCTTTTAGAATGTAGAATATTTTTAATTCTTGATTAAAGTTAGGAATGATAATAATGCATTAGTTATGTTTTCTTGATGATATTGATGGAGCAGCTGTCGGTCAAAGACATGACAACTGCTAATGCTAACAGCAATATTCTTCCCTGCATTCAAGAGGTAATAGTCAAGCATATTTGCCTTATTGAGATCTTCTAAATATTCGTTATTAGCAATGATACGTTTTCACGAAGACAGGTTTAATTTGTTGATACGTGGTCGGAGTATGTGTTATTTATTACTTTCAACTTTCGTTTAACATTTTTTTTGTCGTCGCGAAATTCGTGTTCGTAGGAAAATCGTTTGTAAGATCGTCATTTATGCTGACTTCAGATAGTCACGGCGATAGACAGTAAGAATAATTAGCTCAGCGAGTTTTTTTTTAGAATGCACTGTATTCGTGACGCAACTATGCGCTTACAATTTTAATTTATAACATAACAAATTATTTTATGTTAAATGAACATTGTTTTTAGCTCGACTGGCTTCATCCTCAGGTCATCAGTATTATCAGTATGAACGCAGGTCATCAGTGTTATCAGTATGCACGCAGGTCATCAGTGTTATCAGTGTGAACGCAGGTCATCAGTGTTATCAGTGTGAACGCAGGTCATCAGTGTTATCAGTATCAACGCCGGTCATCAGTGTTATTAGTATGAACGCAGGTAGGTCATCAGTGTTATCAGTATGAACGCAGGTCATCAGTGTTATCATTATGAACGCAGGTCATCAGTGTTATCAGTATGAACGCAGGTAATCAGTGTTATCAGTGTGAACGCAGGTCATCAGTGTTATCAGTGTGAACGCCGGTCATCAGTGTTATCAGTATGAACGCCGGTCATCAGTGTTATCAGTATGAACGCAGGTCATCAGTGTTATCAGTATGAACGCAGGTCATCAGTGTTATCAGTATGAACGCATGTCATCAGTGTTATCAGTGTGAACGCAGGTCACCAGTGTTATCAGTATGAACGCCGGTCATCAGTGTTATCAGTATGAACGCAGGTCATCAGTGTTATCAGTATGAACGCAGGTCATCAGTGTTATCAGTATGAACGCATGTCATCAGTGTTATCAGTGTGAACGCAGGTCACCAGTGTTATCAGTATGAACGCCGGTCATCAGTGTTATCAGTATGAACGCAGGTCATCAGTGTTATCAGTATGAACGCAGGTCATCAGTGTTATCAGTATGAACGCATGTCATCAGTGTTATCAGTGTGAACGCAGGTCACCAGTGTTATCAGTATGAACGCCGGTCATCAGTGTTATCAGTATGAACGCAGGTCATCAGTGTTATCAGTATGAACGCAGGTCATCAGTGTTATCAGTATGAACGCCGGTCCTCAGTGTTATCAGTATGAACGCATGTCATCAGTGTTATCATTATGAACGCAGGTCACCAGTGTTATCAGTATGAACGTTTTGCTGGTATAATGACATGGGCACAAGTTGTGGATATTCCTCCTCTCACAATGCTATCTAGAAACGGAGTTCAATACACCAAATGGATGCAACAATGGATTAAATAAGAAATATTTTATCATTAGTTAAATTAAAGAGGATGCTATTTTCTTACATTCAAACACAAAAGTGACAACTTCGAAATAGTTAAAACTTCCCAATTAAATCTCTTCTTTACAAGCCTTGCAGAAGTGGTTGTTCCAATTGGAGTGTTGCTGATCGCAGTGTTTTATTTTTACTCAGATTAT
>SDVV010036451.1:0-10949 GCA_016164225.1 Gammarus roeselii
CTCCTCAAAATTCTGGCACAACCGTCTGCCCCACCTGGCATCAGCGTCCCTTTTGGCTCTCCTCACCACCCGCTTCACCTCTTTTCTCCTCTCTTTGTACCTTTCACAAGCCACCTCCGACTTCACCTGCAACCACTCCTCAAACGCACATCTTTTCCGTGCCACCGCCAGTTTGACCTCCTCGTTCCACCACTCGCAGCCTTTCCTCCTGCACCCGCCCACACCACACACCTTCTTTGCACATCTCAGCAACGCATTCCTTAACATCTCCCATTCCTCCTCCACATCTCTCAGATCCTGTCCTCTCACGTTGTCATATTCTTCCTTCAACGCCTGCTGGAACTCCTCGGCTCAACTTTTCACATTCAGTCCACTCACTTTCACTACCTCTCTTTCGGCCTTGGAGGTGCAGAGAAGGCACTACCCTTAGGCACGCTGGTGCTTCTGAGCGACGCTGCTTGCAGTCGTCCCCGCCTGCACCTACTGTGGATCTGCTGTCCTTGCCTTTGTGAGGGTCAGAGTGCTGGGCGTGCTGGTGGTCTTGTGGGCAGCTGGGCTGCTGTAGCGGCGCTGGTTAGGCGTGTGGCTTTTGCCATACCAGACTGAGTGGTCAACCTGTTTTTTGTGGTGTTTGTTGGAGGGTTTTTCACTCAGAGACCATGTACTTGGATATTGAGGGGAGATTAATTGATGCTATTCTATCAGATTCGTCGGGTGCTGTAAGGTATATCTGTTGTCACTGTCGAGGCTGCGGAGATAATTCGGAGACAGTCAACCATCTTCAGGAGTAATTTTCTCAATTGCTGGTGGCAGTCGGAGCCTTGGTGGGGCAGGTTAGAGGTGTGATGGCGGGTGTGAGGAGTGGGGGCAGTTTTGAGTATGCTCAGGAAAGTAAACAGACTGGTCGTCTGGGAGGCCGTGCCACTGATGGTTAGTCTGGAGTTGGGCTGTTAAGGACGGATGTCTTTGAGGAAGTGAGGGAGCTGAATGAGAGGGAAAAAAAGGAAGTGTTCAGTTATGCTGATAGGTTTTGGGTGTGAGACCGTTGAGCTAGTGGGAGCAAAGTTTCATGATGTGTGCCGCGTCTTGGGTGTCGATGTTGTTCTGACTGGCTTGGTCAAGATCGGCACTACAGGTCTGTTTAGAGCAGAGGTGACCAATGATGATTCCAGGCACAACCCGCTCTCACAGGCCCCTGCTCTTAAGAGCTTCGATGGTTTTAGGAGTCTTTAAATCCAGAAAGACCTAAATACAGGCAAAGAGGAGCATTGCGGACTCGGAGGCGTGCTCTTAAGGCATCAGAGGGTGACGGAGAGGAGAGAAGTGAATTCTTGGCGGCTGCTGCGGGACGAGGGGCTGATCCCGGTGATGGTGGGGGTGGGCCTGTCGTTGTTTCCGGGGATTCCTCTGGTTGTGGACTGGCTGGTGATTATTGAGGCAGTGACTGTCGCGCTGGGGCGACTGCAGTGGTGAGTCGTGGTGTTGGGAGCGGTGCACGTATGCGTGGCGGGGCAGATAGCTGGGGCGGTGTTGGTGGGTGCAAGGGGGGTGCTGGCGACCGCGGTGGTGCTGGCGGTCGCGGTGATGCCGGAGTGTGCGTGCGGCTGGCGGCCGGGGTGATGTTGGGAGCCGTGGAGGTGGAGCTGAGGGCGGTCGTGGCTCTGGTGGTGGTGGTCGTTTAGCTCTGACTGGTACCCATGGCATCTCGGGTGGCAGCAGAGGTGGTGCTTTGAACTAGCTAGTCAGTCTTTGCAGATGGATTTCTTCCCTCTGAGGTTGTGCTGTGTCAATTTGAATTCTCTGATTAATAAGGTCCCTTTTGATAGTCATATGGTGCAGCGGTGGGATATGCAGTTGGTGGGCGTGCGCGAGTCGTGGTTGACTTCTTCGGTGTCCTCATCCTATGTTGATTTGCCAGGGGTTTCAGCTCGTGAGGGGATATGTGGTTGGGGAAGTGAAGAAGCATGGATTCTGCTTATATGTTGCAAACAATTTGAAGTTCGTGCTAATTGAAGTGACTTTACCCAATGTTGCTGCCATTTCCCTCCTTGATTATGATGTTTTGCTTGTGGTGGCTTACCACCCGCCCTCCTACTCAGCTGAGGAGAATACTAAACATTGAATTCTTGATGGAGTTCTGTGTTGGCTGAGAGGTTGTTGTTCTTGGGGATTTTAACTTGCCTGCATTTGATTGGTCTGCAGACGCTTTAATAATTATATCCCTCCCGTTGATTCCCAGTTTCTTGATTGTTTTATTCATCTTGGACTCACTCATTGGGTGAGGGAAGGTACTTTAGTTGATTCGGGTAGCATTCTTGATCTAGTGTTGACTACGGAGGAGGATCGGGTGTCTTCTGTGGCGGTTGTGCCTCCTCTTCCGGGGAGCCACCATGTCCCTGTCTTGGAGGAGTATATCTTTCAGATGAATGATGTTGCAGCAGATCCTGGTTTGAAATCAGTTATGTGGTCTTGTGGTGATTACAGGAGCATGAGAGAGGTTTTAGAGGGTGTTGACTGGCATTATGAGTTTCTGTATGGCACTGTGGAGGAGAATTATAGTTTGTTTCAGACAATTATCAATTCACTTGTAGAGAAGTTTGTTCCCACTCGAGACTCAGTTTCACGACCAAGCTGGTTGCAAGGGCCCTCCTAGGGAGCTGATGACCAGAAGATCTAGAGCTTGGGCGCAGTATAAGCTTTTGAGGGGGGAGCTTGGTAGGCAGCATAAGGAGGTGTTGGCGTCCTTGCAGAGATTTAGCAGGCTTAATTTTCAGTACAATTTTTGTTCACGCTACAGCCAGTGTTTGTACAAGCAGAAATTAGCAGACAACTTCTCTGTTACTCCTAAGATGTTTCACTTCTATATTGGAGGAAGAAAGAAGAGCTGTCCTTCTGTTGGTCCTCTGAAGCTTCCATCTAGTGAGGTTGTTGCTGGTCAGAGAGACATGAGTCAGCTGTTTGTAGACTCTTTTTTTTGTGAGTTTTTGTGGATGCTGATCCTGCCGGTTCTTCCCCACATCAGTTTTTCCTGGAAAATTAAGTGGGATTCGTGTGACTAGACTGTTAGTTTCTCAGGGTATGGGTGGTTTAGACTCATTTTTTGCCCCTGGACCTGACGGCATTCACTCTGGTGTTTTGAAGTGATGTTCTTGGCAGCTGTCATTGCCCTTGTCTCTGATTTTTGCAAAGTCATTAGTCCTGGGAGTTTTACCGGAGGCCTGGAAGGAATCTCGTGTTGTTCCTATATTCAAGTTGGTTCAAGAAGTAACCCTCTCAATTACCAACCTGTGAGTCTTACTTTTGTTTGCTGTAAGGTGCTGGAGTGGGTTAAGGTGTCCCAGTTGGTGTCTTTTCTGGAAGATTCTGGCATTTCGTCTAAGGTCAATTTGGTTTCAGGGTGGGAAGGAGCACTGAAGACCAACTTTTGCTTACTTATGGCAAGGTTGCTGATCGGGTAGATGAAGGTATGGTTGTTGATGTGGTCTTTCTTGATTTTTCTAAAACGTTCGATGTTGCCATTCACTCTGTTTTGTAGGACAAACTGAGATGTGTGGGTATTCCGGGTGGACTGTTGGATTGGATTTGTAATTTTCTGATAGGACGGCGAATGTGTGTTTCTGTGAGGGGAGTTGTCAGTTACTTCCGGGAGGTAACATGTGGTGTGTCTCAGGGTTCTGTGCTGGGTCCGCTCTTGTTTCTGCCTATATGTCAATCATGTTGCAGCAGGTGTGACTTGTGAGTGGAAGGCCTTTGTTGACGACTTCAAACTTTATTTGAGTTTCCCCCCCAATGTTCAGGCAGTTCGGCGGGGTGTGTCTTCCTTGCAGATGGATCTGGATTTGCTGCAGTCTGTGTCGTTGTCATGGAATCTCTTGTTGAACATTGGCAAGAGTGTCTTTTTGCGTTTCTACAGAACAGTCTTGAATTGTAGCATATTGATGATCGAATTGCTTATAATTTGAATGGTGTGGTACTTGAGTTTGTTGATTCCTTCAGGGACTTGGCAGTGCTTGTTGACTCAAGGCTGCGGTTCCATCTCCATGTGAGGAGTGTTGTAAGAAAGGCTTCCACTCTGGCGACCAGTCTGCTTCGCTCTAGTGTCAATAGGAGTTCTCTTTTCATGGTCTCTTTTTATTACTCATATAAGACCCATCTTGGACTACTGCTCATGTATTTGGAATGTGGGATATTTGGGGGATCTGAGATTGTTGGAGTCTGTGCAGAGGAGGTGGACCAGAGAGATTGATGGGCTGGGTAGAGTGGACTATGGTGAGCGGCTCAAAGCAATGCATTTGTTTCCTGTGAGAGGGGAGTTGTTGCGTTCAGATCTTGTGAAGTGTTGGAAGATTTTTCATTGTTCAGTTGATTCAGATTTGTCTGCTCTGTTTAAGAGAGCTCCGGATGTTGGCACACGTGGGCATTCTTTCAAGTTGGTGGTTCCTCGCCGTCAGATGGACTATAAATGCAGATTCTTTTATTTTTGCTGTGTGCAGATTTGGAACCGGCTGCCCGCTGATGTGGTGCAGTGTGATTCACTTCGCGGCTTCAAGAGGGCCTTGGCGGGGGAATTGGGGGCAGTGTTGTATGAGTTTTGCTGGACCCAATTTGATGTGATATTGTGACTTTGTTTTCTTTAGACCTATTGAGCGCATTCCGATCAGCGTCCTGCTGCAGTGCTTGTGCCCTGCTGTTCTTCTTGATTGCTGGCGCCCTGAGGTGCACTGCCTCCCATGCCTGCGTGCCCTGTTGGCGGTGCTGTTGGGGCAGTGGGAAGCTGCAAAGGTGAGATACAAAGGTGAGATCCCATCAGTATGTTTTTCAAAGTAACTGTAGGACCGAGGACCAGTTGCTGTTGACATACGATGATGTTGGAAGGTAGATTGATGATGGATATGTGGTGGATGTAATAATGCTTGAGTTTTCTAAAACATTTGATGTGGTGAGGCATTGTATATTGAGCCTGCCGTACACAGTGTTCAGTCACTCCAAAGGGGTTTGGATACAGTTGACTCTGTTGCAAGGTCCTGGAATCTTGGATTGAATTCAGACAAGTGTGTTGTGGTGCGCTTTTGCAGAGGTTTCATTGATTTTGGCGCTCTAGTCCCAGTTAAACAGTACTTCCTGCAAGGTAGAGCATTGAAGTTTGTCACCACACAGAAAAACTTAGGTGTCAGTGTAGACACTAATCTCAGATTCCACCATCATATCCGTGTGGTGGCTACAAAGGCTGGTGGGCTTGCAAAATGGTTGTTGAGATCAACTGTCTGTAGGTCCCCAAAGTTTATGGTACTTATTGTATGTTGCACATATTTGCCCACTTATTGAGTATGCATCTAGTGTCTAAAACCCTGGATATTGTGGGGACTGCAGACTGCTTGAGTCTATTCAGATGAGATGGACCAGAAACATTAATGGGCTTGCTGATGTGGACTATGGAAAACGATTGAGGAGCTTGGATTGTTTTCTGTCAAGAGACACCTTCTGAGAGCAGAATTGTTAAAATACTGGAAAATTTTGCATGGTGAATCCGAGGATTTGCTGAATATGTTTCCTTTGGCTCCAAGAGTTGGTACGGGGCCATTTACTGAAGTTAATGTTTCCTCTTTGCTTTTCTGATGCCTGCAGTGGGTCCTTCAGTGTGAGATGTGTTGGTGTGTGGAATTGTTTGCCTGCTGACATAGTGCAGTTGATGGATATCACTTGCTATAAGAAAGCCCTTGCTGATCTGTTGTATGATGAATTCTTAGATTTGACTAACTTAATAAAGTCTAATTTGTGTGTAGTAATGTAAATACGCTCATAGTTATGTAAATATATGTGTTTTAAATGTATGTATATTTATGTGTGCGTGTGGCTGTATATATGTATGTGCGCATATTTTTTTCTGTATGTTGATAAATTGACTGACGCGCAAATTTCCGAATCTTTCAGCGCCATGTTTTGCCGTGCTTTCGCGGTTCTGGCATGCCCTGGCATTTGTGCCTCCTGTCTTGCTCTGCACTCTTGCTGTGCTGACTTATTGAGCAGTCTTGGGGCCACCAATGTGAGATCAGTTGACTACTTCCTATCTCCCAACTAGTAATGGTGCAGTAGAGTAAGAGAACCGCACATTTCAGTTTTTTTTGCATAGCTTGAGTGAAGAAGGCAATAGCTGCAATGACTATTTTCCCAAGGCTATAATTGTTTATAACAATACCTTCCACTCCGAATTGTCCATGTCTTCTTCAAAATTCTTGCTGACACAGGCTCATCAGTATACAACTGATCTTCTCCTTGCTGGGCGTGCCTTCATGGAGAAGGTAACCCCAACTATCTCCCGTTCAAACTTGGTCAATCAGTACTTATGAAAATTCAGTAAAGGTCTTCTGAATATTTATAAACTTAGCTCAAACTACAAAGGACCTTTTCCAATCTCTAAAGTAATGGACAATGGTAATACTTACCAGGTGAGGGATACCCATTTGCTGGAGGCTACCCACACACATCATTCCCAGTGAAGAATTTATAAACAGCCACCCGATTATGTATCTGATCACCCCAATCTTCAGCAATTGAATGCCCTTGAGCCTAAACATATCTATGCCGAGAAGTTTTTGTCCACATGTGGAATGGTAACTTCTACCTCAGATGATAGTAGTTCAGGGGACGTGTCAGCTTCAGATTGTGAATAGGTGGTGTCTTCTGGAGCTTTTAGCATGTCTTCCCACTCTGATTCAGACATTTAGGATAGAGCAATCTAACAGAGATTCGAGCTATTGGTTTTCCGGATGTTCTGAACAATCTGCAAGTGACACCATGCCTCAGATACATTCTAAACTCCACCATAATTCATCATTATTAGTAAGCAACAGTTGTGACAATTGTCAGGGTTGCATTTATGAAAGCAAACTAGAAGCAAACTTCAATCCCTCAGGTTTTCAATTAAATTCCACCAAACTCAGCATGGAACTTACAGGGGCATCTGAGGAGCCAAATTCAGATTGTGATATTAATGATAGATACCTAGCTAGACCCATGACCAACAAGTTCTATAACTTGATGGCAGATTGGCAGGGGTAAATCTGGGAGATGACTGATAGTGAGTCTGTGCCTTTAGCCCTCAGTGACCTGCAAGCAGAACATCATTCCAATAATTTACTCAATACTAATCATGATCCTAACAATAGTGATTCACGGAGTCTTCAGCTCAATGCTAATGAACCGATTCTAGATGTCACTCCTGCTGATGTGAGCAATAGTGCTTCTCAGGCTAAAAATTCCAATAGGTATATTTCACATTTAGATAATTTTACTGATCAATCATTTGAATGCTTTGTTGAATCCATTCAATCCAACGCTAAACAAATTAAATTAGAAAAAATAAGTATAAACATTGTACATTTCTTCCGACCTAATAGTGTCAATATTAATAATCCTGATGTTGATGTTAGTCAAGGTTCATTTCAACCAATGAGACATACCAGGTCCAGAGGTCCTGTTTTGAAATTTCCTAATATACAACAAAGAACTTTGGAAATAGCACCTTCAAATTTATCAAAAAAAATTTTTTTCATTTTGTTCAGTTGTAAACATCATGCTTTTTTTTTCTTGGAAATAACTTCTTTCACTCAACTTTCTGTGAAACAAGTAAATCAGGTGTCATCCATGGACTTTCAGCTTGTTTGTGACTGTTTTTTTATTTATAAGCAGGATGTGGATACTATTTCATTGAAGTCTTAAATGTTACAGTTGTTATATTTACGACAGGTAATTACAGTCGGATTATGGTATTCGTGAGAATTCGGATTTTAAATGCAAATAGAGTAAGGATCGGGGACATTTGAAATGATCTCAGCTGCACGAGTTACACACAAGCGCTAAGTTGAGAGTGTGAGTATATAAGAGGAGTGTGAGGTGCGCCTTGCCGTCGACCACCCCCCTTTGGAGATTTCGCCAAGTGATTAGATTTAAGCAGGCAGGCACTGGCGGATATACACTAATATGGAGTAATGGTTTGAAACCTTTTCAAAAGATATATGACACCGGTCATTCCGTAGAACAAATAACGGAACCATGTAAATCGATACGTCTTGTTGCCGATGCTTTGAGATAATAAGCTTGAATTAAGAAACACACAGTCTTCATTGAACACATCTTAGAATGCCTAGTAGCAGGTGTTAACTAACACAAGAGGAACCAACCACTAAACTAGGTCCACACATTCCTAATTGAACACATCTTAGAATCCCTTCTAGCAGGTGTTAACTAACACAAGAGAAACCAGCCACTAAACTAGGTCCACACATTCTTAATTGAACACATCTTAGAATGCTTACTAGCAGGTGTTAACTAACACAAGAGGAACAAACCACTTAACTAAGTCATCATCACTAACCAGAAAGACTGGCCAGCTGTTGGAGCGCCAAGTCTCCCGACACTCCGAAACGGCCGAGCTGGCGACGATACTCTTCAACCGTCTTGCCAGGGAAACGCTCTGCCAACAAGCCCACGCTAGACAGGCGAAGGTCGAGTTGGTCGACGTGATGCTGGGAGAAATAACCGACGCGGAGTTGTCTTTGGGTAGCAGAAGAGGATTCAGGTGAGACGAAAGGTAGTTGACAACAGTTATTAATACAGATACAGATAGATACAGACACTAGGCCGCATCCCCCGGAAAGGGAGGTGGCCGACGGCAAGGCGCACCTCACACCCTCATACGCTCACACTCAAACAACTTAGCCCTTTGGTGCTAAAGGGTGCAGCGAGGATCCGTCGTCAGCAGCAAGGCCCGACAGTTTTCACTGGTTTACCCCCGCCGCGTCATAATGACCAAGCCCCCCCCACCCATGACCATCTCGGCAGCAAGGTGCTTAGGGCAGGAAAGCACATCAGGGCAGCGTCAAAATCAACCATTCACAACCATTCTCCACTCACGTCTGTTCATTGCACGCTCTCTCGCCACCTCCACATTCATGTTTCTCCTTCTCAACGTCTGCTAAACACCATCCATGCACCCAAATTTAGTCTACCTCTAGGCCTGCGACCACTCGCCTCCGCATTCATCACCATTTTTCACCAGTCTCCCTTCATCCATCCTCTCCATGTGCCCGAATCATCTCGGCACACGCGAATCCACTCTGTCCTTCAACTTCTTCACCATCCCTGTTCTGATTCAAATCACGTCGTTGGTGATCCGGCCTCTCAGCGTTACTCCATCCATGCTCCTCAGACATTTCCTCTCGAAAACATTCAACCTTTTTCTCTCCTCTGCTCTCACCCCCCAGCCTCAGCTCCGTAGAGCGCAGTTGGGACAACAACACCCTCATACAGCCCTCTCTTTGCTTCCATACCCAACGTCCTACAGCTTATTACACTCTTTAGTGCACCCAACATTTTACATCCCTCCTTCACTTCAGTTTCCACTAGTTCAGTTATCTCCACATGGGAGCCCAAATACTTAAAACATTGAACTTCCTCCATGAGCTCTCCATTTAGGGTGACGCTAATTTTGCTTGCATCGACAGTCCTCGAGCATCTTATTACTTTACTCTTACCCACGTTCACTCGAAGCTCCCTCCTCTCACACACTCTACCAAACTCAGACACTAGCCTACATAGTTTCTCCTCTGAATCCTCAACCAGAGCCGTATCATCAGCAAATAGCGCTGGCTCAACTGCCAACTCCGCTTATTCAGACCCAACAGTTCCAAGCCACGACCCAGCACACTCGCGTTCACCTCCCTGACCACTCCATCTATTTAGAGGATGAACAGTCAGGGAGACATTACGCAACCTTGTCTCAGTCCCATTTTTACTGTGAACCAATCACTCACCTCTCTTCCCACTCTGACACATGCTTGGCTGTCAGCATAGAAACTCTGCACCGCTTCCAACAGATGTCCGCCCATTCCATACAAACGCAACACCCTCCACAGTGCTTCCCTGTCAATCTTATTGTATGCCTTCTCCAGATCCATGAAGGCCCAGAACACATCTTTTCCTTTGGCAAGGTACTTCTCACAGACCTGTCTCACTGCAATAATTTGATCGGTACACCCTCTACCACTCCTAAAGCTACACTGTTCCTCTCCAATTGCGCAGTCCGTACAGTCTCTAATCCTTTTGATCAGCACTCTCCCGTACAACTTACCAACCATACATAACAGACGGATACCTTTCGAGTTGCAGCATTCATTTCTATCTCCTTTGCCCTTATACAGCGGAATAAAGCAGGCACTGCGCCACTCAATCGGTACCACGCCTGCCACTAAACACAACTTCGTTAACCTCACAAACCATTCGACAATTGTTACTCCACCCTTCTTCAGGCACTCGGTCAAAACGCCATCCAAACCAGGGTGCTTTCCCTGCTTTCATCACTACCACCGCCTCCTGCACCTCTTCCCGAGTAATGTCCGCCACAAGTCTTTCTCCCAAAACTAGCATCCAAGCACTACCACCCACAGCAACAATGTCAGCTTCTCTGTCATCCTCGAAATTCAACAACTCATCAAAATACTCGGCCCACCTCTTCCGTACATCACCACTTTCCAACAACAACTGGCCGTTTTCATCTATCGCAGCCTTTCCTTCTGCACCTGCCCACACGGCGCGCACCACACACCTTCTTCGCACATATCAGCAACGCATTGAGAGCACTTTTCTTGCAGGTGGTTCCATTTTGGACCTTTTCCTGACATCCGAGTTGGATAGGGTGGGTAGTGTTGAGGTGCTCTCTCCGTTTCCTCGTTGTATGCACTCTCCTGTTGTGTGCGACTATCTTTTCCATGTGGAACTGGAGCAAGATGTTGATTTTTTTCAAGGAGGAAGGTACCTCTGGCATAGGGGAAACTATAATGCCATATCGAGGTTCCAGTTTGATATTGATTGGCAGTTGGAATTTATGTACTTGTCGGTCAACAGTTGTTTTGTGCACCTGATGTCCATTCTGATGGGGTTGGTTGATCTGC
>SDVV010036452.1:0-10949 GCA_016164225.1 Gammarus roeselii
GTTTCACTCAAATATACTTCTATTTGTCCAATTTTATGGGGACTAATATCTTTCCCTTTACCCATCTCGACCTGGAATTGAAAAAAGACATTATTTACACCTCAAATGAAATTTACTACATGAAAATTAAACGACTACATCATAGATTCACTTAGAAAGTCATCAGAACACAAAAAACACCTTACACCGACCACAGCTGAACTAGAACTGAGCGAAACGTGGGCTGCAGCATGTGGACCACGTGATGGAATTGATCATTGCCATAGACCGACAGCTAATTATTGCCAGATATCACTAGAAACCTGCTAAAGGAGATCAAATTTACTACTGAAATACTCGTTCTGCATGAATAATACGAAATAAATCATCTATCATTACATAAATTGTGTTTATTTCACCTTCTTATGTAAAAATACCGGAAATCTCAAAAATCCATAGTAATTTTTCCAGTACTGTATATATAAATACAATGAAGATCATAAATACAGTACAAATTAAAATGTTCATAACATAAACCTTGCCAATCAAGGGCGCAAGCCTGCTTCCATCCCGCCGTCCCCCCTTCCGTCCCCCTCCGGTCTCCCCCCACCCTCCTCCTTTCCCCCTCGTCCGTTAGCTGACTTGGGGCACCAAACCAGTTCCGGTACCCTCCGCCCGCCTCCCGTTTCTGCGCGCACCCCGCGTACAAACCGGTTGAGTCAAAACTAACTCTTTTATCCCTATCTATAATCCTTCGCATTTGCGTTCTTGTACCACTATTAACCACTACTGAATGAGGGTAGAGTAACAGCAGTCGAATCTGTGTTTTCCGTCAGGCGCGGTGCCGATTGAGTGACGCGAGGATGGTGAGGAAGTTAGAGACAGAGTAAATTCGCTTGTACTGAGGGAAGGGGGAGTGTCGGACACATGACGAGAATGGACGAGGGAAGTGAGTGAATGAAGGCCTCGAGGTAAACCGAAGTTTTTGCGGATGGATGACGTGAAGCAGGCGTTTAGAAGGAGAAACATCAGTGTGGAGTTAGCGAGATTGCGCACATCGGGTTGGCGTGAGTGGAGAATGATTCCATTTCAGTGGATGTGTTATGATGCCGTTTCCCTCGTGGCGTCGCGTTGAGACATGGGTGGCGAAGAAGAAGGAAATAATATTTTACCATGGTGAACCACTAAACGGTCTACGGATCTGGTGCTGCCACTTATATCGAACCTAACGCCTGAGACAAACTGTGTGTTGTGGCAGGGTCAAAGTCAGACTGTTTTGCAGTAGATGGCTAAATTTTAATTTTGCGTGTGTCTGCATGAGAGAAATGGTACGTGCGATTTCCCTCGGACAACACCTTTTTCGGAGATTCGGCTTTGTGTCTGTAGCTCTATCGGTATCGGTAAAAATTATCAAGCATATTTGAACTGCATGTAGATATACCTAATGTTTGCAACATGACGAATAAAACATACTTCATAAGATATTGACTGTAAGAGCAAATATGATTTGGACAAGTCTTAACGTTCACGAAAGGTAAATCTATACCTAAAGATTCAAGGCAACTTTTACATCAACGAAATTCTGCTTATACATGCACTAAACTTAAGAAGTCAGGGAGACTATAATGTACCAGAGCGAAATATGTCGAATACTTGAAATGTACATAAAAATTGAATGAGACGATTTAAAGAATGAACTTTGTCTCATCAGAGCTATTTTCTTATTCGATCATTTCTCAGGTTGATGCTTTTGTTGTTACTGAAACATGACTTTCAAGTAATATTAATTATATGTTTAGCATTGATGACTCAGCATTCATTGAAATCGGTTTGGCTTGGAATCTTTATAAAACGTATAAAACTTGGTGAAGATTCAACAGCTATCACTTATTTTTTTTAAGCTCTTAGTATTAGTATACAGTTCCCTAATAGTGTTTTGTTTGTTGCATGTTCAGATAGATCCCAATTGGTAGCATACAAAACCCTAATGAAACTTTATTGTGAGGAGGCAAGGAGGCCTCTTGTCGCCTCTTCCGTTCAATGTGGACTGTCTACATACACAACAGCCGTCACATTCGTGGCAGCTATGTTGACGCAATTAGCTATGCCGACGACATGGCTGTGGTGGCCCTACGTGTGGATCCCCTTCAAACGATGAAAAATTTATGCGAAACTGAACATCGAGTACAGCAGCATTAATTCAGTGTATATGCTAGTGAAACCACCCAAACAGAGATCAAGACCTGTACGAAGTGTGTACATAGCGGAGCCCTGTCGGATTAGATTTGCTAGATGGACCCAATTTTCCTATCTTTACGCATTTAATGATAAATGACTGGAATGGTAATGCTGCAATCTCTAAAACAAGCTATGGATATTAAATGCGGTTGCAAATCAGTTTATACAAAAAAAAGTCATGCACGACAGATCTTAAACCACAGTTTTCTAAAAAGTTCTGGTATTCTACTATGTTCTGAATTTCATTATGGTTTAAATGTACGAGGCTCATTGTGAGCAACTACGAGTAGCAAACTGTAACATTTTCCGGAGACTGGTTGGTGTCCTCGGAACAACGAGTGCTTCTCTAGTAATGGCAGCATATGATGTTGACTGTCTTAAAGTACGAGCATAAAAGAGTGCACACGACCTCCAGGGACGAATGGAAACTCTAATGATTGCTTTATTGTGACCGTTTGCAATAATGAGGGAAACGAACAACCCACATAAGAGAAAGATGGGACAAATACTGCTGGCGCTGGAAGACCTGTTCTCACTAGGAATCCCGTTTATAACTTATCTGCATTTTCCATTTTGAGAATCCAATCTATAGTACAAATGTTATATTAGCATGCGATCCTGAATATATTGTCTGATTGGTGACGTTGAACATACATATATATTTTCTTTACATCTCCGGTACGATGTTTCCATTTGGATGTACTCATGTGGGAAGGGGACATGGATGGTTTCTTTATAAGTGAATAGGCATGCCCGTAACTAACGAATATAGTCATTTTCTGTTTGTTTCTCAAACTGTGTACAGGTTTGTGTTTCCGAACCCGCAATATAAACGTCTTGGTAGGAATATCGTAATAACCACGTGTCAATGCAATTCAATAGAATCATTGCGTGCCTCAATATGAAATAATTTCATAGTTTTGCAGTAGATTCCGACGCAAAATCGTTTCAGCACAGGCAAAACGTCGTTGACACGTCTACGAAATGGCGTTTGGGTGCTGGTGAAACAACATATTAACGTTGACTATCTACAAACTGTCTAGAAACTGTATCATTATTCCTAAGTAAAAAGTAACCAGTTCTTGTTTTGTTAATGTTGATATGTGTGTATTTTTATGTATTGGCGTGATTACATATATGTTGAAACCTTTGTAGTGGTAAAATTGTTTATGCTTTCCTTCATCATCAACAACACGCCAGGTTCCTATCTTCTATCCTCCCCGGAGCATACTCACCAGCACAACATGTTTTCACCTTCATTCCATCCTCATGACTCATCGCAAGCATAACAGGTTTCGACCTCCGCCATTCCTCGAAACTTCATCCCTTGTAATGTAGGTCCCTAGCTTTTGCCTTCTCTCAAGCCTCATCACCAGCTGGGCAGGTCCCTCTTTCTTCTTCTCAACGCTTCATCTCCAGCTTAGCAGGTTCCAATATTCTCCTTTCACCGAAGCAGTTTGCTCTCCATCATCATAAGCCGTTGTCGCAGTTTCCATACTCATAAAGTCAAGAATGGTAAGCGCGACACTGCCAAATGTTAGCCAATTGTCAGAGTAAACACGGGCGCTGCACTTCCAGAGCAGAACAAACCGTCTAGCTGCCCTGCTGGCTGAAGGGTGATCCTGATAAAACAGCAGTGAAACCCTCGGCTGATTTGAGTTGAATCAACCTTCTGATCTGTATTCGAAACGGAGGCTCATACTGATGATAATGATAATGGAGAGTTAATTGGTCTGAAATTTCGAGGCAAATAATCCAGAATCAGATAAATCATCATAACACAAACGTTTATTCATGCTCTACCGCCTGTAAATTAATACGGATATATTCGACATTGAACGATATTGTCCGGATTCTCTAGTTTTTTCCTTGTGTGGATTCGACAGAGCGTCCCTCACCACAGGTAGGGGCTGACGATAGCGATAAACGTCTGTGATTCGCGCCTTGTCAGGAGCCCTGACAAGGCGCGAAACGCTGCAGCAAAACGGGCTAGCCCATCTCCCCCTCCCCCTTCCCTATCCCATAGACACAAAATCTTACTATGATGAATACCAAACTCGAATTGAACAACATCATAAATGCATTTCTGTGTTTTATTACATTTACATGAGGATAAAATCAATAAGAATTATGGGAATTAGAAAAGTTATTAAAGAGGTGGTGAGCTAAAATATTCCATGCACGGTCTAGGGTGTGTAAATTAGGCAAGTAAAATGTCCTCCTCTTCGATGGGGAGAAAATAACCAAATAGTGCAAGCGGAATTTAAATTGAATTGGGCAATAGCGCTAAAAAGTTAGAAAATTGCTAAAATCTGTTTTCAAAAACGTCACCAGAATTAATTAACCTAGAGCATTCTCCCAGGTCTAACCACAAAATAACTGTGTAAATAAATCTAACAGGCTTGTATCTGTTATTTCCGGCAACAAGAGGAAGAACTTGCCGAATTGCTCCTAGAAGTCTTCTTGAGTTAACGCCTTAATGTAAAATAGTTTTTTTTTCACTGTTTCTGAATGGGTAAAATGGAATTATTTTCATGTCTGTAAGTTGGATTGCAAAATCTATTACCTCTAAGTATAGGGACTTAGCAGATGTATTTCCTACTTAAATGAGTAGTGATTACATAATTGGAAAAACTGCAGTCCATAATAAAGATACGATCTCGCGTCGCAAGAATACGCGTCCAGAACATTAGCAACTGACCCGTCCAGCACGACAAAAGATGTGATTCAAGCTCTCATGGATACTGTCCTGTTTAGGTTAGACTACCATATCTCTCGTATCTTGCTTACGGACTGCAGTTTTTCCAATGATGTAATCACTACTCATTTACATCAGTCTCCAAAAGCTATTGTTGGTATGTTTTCTCTAATATTTCCTACTTCCTAAAATCGTCCTTCTTTTAACCGTTTTGATTTTGTGATATTGGGATTTGACCCACGATACCTGCATGCTGTGCGCTTTAGAGGAAAAGCCATTAAATCTCACTTAATTTATAAATAGTTTTAGATAGGAAATCTTAGTTAAACTTAGAAAGCCGTTAGGTGTGAACAATTCGATTTAGAGTGTGTGGTCGTGCTCTACGGACACCGCTCGATACATTTCATTCCAATCGGCGTTTGAACCAAATACTGTGCCCTTGAACAATTTTTCAGTTCAATGTATTTACGACGACCCATGTTAAATTCAACATTTTCGATTCAACTGTATCTGGAAAAAAGGCTGGGGATTTCAGATGTTTCGATTTATTATGAGAAAAGCAGGAATACTCCGATTTATTTTTCCCGCGGGAAATATCGGCCGTTACTCATGATTCTATTGCAATTAACCTCAAATTTGTTGGTATCATCAATGATGACATCGCCCGAATAAGATAATGCATATCTTGGTCCGCGGCTGCGTATATTCGACGTGGCTTTGAAAAGCAATAACCGGTTGGCAAATGCACTGGTTGGCTGTGATGTAATTTGGGCCATAATAATGCCATACAGTTTCATAATTTATATTGTAATTTTCATCTCAGCATTGCAAAATTCTTGAGATTGAAACATATATAAGGACAACAGAAAATTTGGAACGCACTAATTCGTGACTTATCGCTCACGTATTATTGACGGGTTACATTCGTATTGAAGGGAACCATAGCAACTAACCCTTCGATTTGCACAAAAATTTAACTAAAATTGTACCAAACTGTAATAATTTGGACAGGGAATTATACGAACTGACTTATTATCTTGTTATCATCACCGAACACTGATTATCAAAATCACTCAAAATTGTTAGTAATGATGATCGAGGTGAGATCACTTTGTAGACTGTGACTTCATAAAGTAGAAGAATATCGATGGAATGAGCGAGATCAATAAAGTCCTTTCCAAGAACATTTTTCTTGCATCGTGATGGGGATGGACGGCGGTTTCCCAGAGAAACAAAATATAAATATGTCGTTGTCTTTCTCTACATAACCCCAGCCCCATTCTACACCGCTTAACAAATTTTGGCCTGAATGTAATATGAACTCATTGTTCAATAATGATGAATTCACAATGCAAAAACAGATTCAATGTCACCACATCATATTTTAATAAAAGCTGGATAATTATAGTTCTGAATTGATATTAACGACTTATAAATCAATTTGAGTGCACTGTATAGGCGCTCAATTTCTAGTCCAAATCAATTCACATCATATGGTGACGTGATTAACACAACTATGCTGAGATACTTGTAACAGAATATTTTTGTATTTGACCCAACCAGTATATCTATAGAACATAACTGTCCCTACTTTACCATCTTTTGAAAGACAAAAAATTAACGAAAGCATTCATAGTAAATGTGAACAGAGCTAACATTTTCGTTCAAACCCCATCTTTTCAATGTATTTGAATGTGTATGGGCAACAGATGATTGATTCCACACCTGCGTATGATAATTTTAAATTGGTATTATTTCAAATCAATCTACCGCAGCGACCGGTCAAGGTTGAGGCCTGGCCAGTTTTTTTCCAAGAGCCGTTATCCGAATGATTCTCTTTATTCAAACCAAATGCCCTCACCCTTTTTATGAAGGAGAGCAATCATCCTCTGCCTGTTTCATCAAGGGCTTCGAGCACCAATTAAGGAGGAGCTGGTCGCTCGTTTTTTGCTCACTTGATCAATTTAGTCTATTGAAAAGCTGCACGTTTAGCGATTATTTTCTCAGTCATTGAGAGCGTGGATTATGAAACACGAACGTAGAAGTGTAGCCCTATGAAAATCCAGTTGGGACAATTTTAATTACATGGTATAAATTTTTTCAGGTGAGAACTAATGCCAGAGTATTGAAGCCATGCAGTGATGAGTATTTTTGTTCTGAGAAAATAAGTATTGTAACTCAAGAACTTGTCAAAAAACCTTCGGATCGTTCCAGGGATCGAGTTGGTGAGAGAAGTTAGCAGTTCATTAATGCATCCTGTTGAAGAACGACATGGTAAGTTATCAGTGCGCTGTTTGCATCATCCTACACTATCTGAAAAAATCAAGTTTCACCCGGGAAAAAAATGACATATATGTATGCTGAATTATTTCTCCAGTGGTGGGTTAAAATGAGAAATCCACGACGGGACTGATGAAAGCAGGATTGGCTAGAGCCTCGCAGAAGCCAAGTTGTTGTTAATTGAATTTGTGCTGCTTGTATGGATGTGATGTAGAGGACAATGATTGGTTGAAGTGCTTGCAAAGAGATTTGATGTGCTAACACTGAAAGACTATATAATGGAAAGGAAGGGTGAATGTGATGTTGGTGGGGTAAACTGGAGGAAGATGGGTCTGAGAAGGCCCCTTCGAAACGCCACTTACCATCATGAAAAAAAAAGAGCTGTAAGTAATTTTAAAAACCTAAGAAGTGAAACAAGAAGCCTATCAAATCAAGTGATATATCACGATAGGTCGTTCACCCGTAAGAAGTTAAATTAGAGAGTTCGTAAAATAAAAGCAATTGCAGTTTCTCCACAAAACTTTTCTCTATATCTGCTTTCGAATATTCATCACCAAATGAGTCCAAAATTAGTTTGAAGTGAATTTAAGTCGTTGCGCGTAAATTATTCGACTTGTTGTTCCAGCTCCATTTCTCGGAATTGTAGTCATGTAAATAATTCAAGAAAAATGTGTTGCGGTGGTGGAAAGTGAATCCTGAAATGAACAGAAAATCAATTTATTGTACAAAAATGGGAAAGTGTCAGAAAATGGATTTGACAAACAAAACAAAGAAAATATATTCAGGTAGATAATATAATAGATAGCTCGTAGTTCACCGGTGTAGTATATAAGTTATATTTTGCAGTATATAAGCAATTTTTGTGGTATTTTAGCGTAGACAGCTCGTGTTAAAAATCTATATTTAATAGATCTCTAACAAAAAAAAAACTCGTCGATAAAAGGCCTAACAAATATCATTTACAGAAATTCAAATGAGACGTTGACGCACGGTAGAGCTCAATAGATGTAAAAATAAACCGACATTAGGCCATTCCTCCAAAAATTATTCATTGTCCCGTTCTGTAGAAAAGTTCAGATAGTCTTGCGTTTCCGTTCTAAATTTCATACAAAATTACTATGACCAATTGGTTAGGTGACATGAACAAACACCCGCTGTGCGGTTATAAATTTCAATAATTCATATAAAGTCAATTAGGTGTGTTGTCGATAAATTGTCGTGTGGCATTCATGTCTGCGTAGAAATACGGTTTTCAATTTCAGGAAATTATAGTCCAATTGTCAAGATAGTATTTTCAAGTGGGAACACCACTGTCCGTAATGTTAAGAATTTTACGTCGTGTGACGAGTTAGACGCAAAAGCAATTGATGTGCAAGTTGGACCGATGCGATATGTGAATGTAAAACGAGCGAACGGGTGAATAGAGTAATGAATGAACAAACCATCACCAAACACACTCAAACCATTGACAAAACAAATCATGCGATGGCTCAGGTAAATAAAAGGAGACGAAGGCAATTCGTTCCTAAGCGACAATCACTGACTCCGGTCATAAGCCGAAAAATGAAGGGTGAACCGTCTTATTTTTTTTTTTTAATTAAAAACAAGCAAGCAATCCTTTTCTTTAGGAGTAAGGACTGAAATACGAGCATGCAAAGCCAATCCAGGTATGACTGAGTCCACACGTGACTCCTCATACAGTATATTGACATCGGAAATTCATGATGTCTCAGCTCTCTCGTGTTAACTGTACGGACAAATGCTTTGAAAAATAGGCGAACGGCAGTCCACTTTAACCTCCGGGGGACATAGCGTGGGAAAACGAGAGAGTAGACCGAGCATCATGAATTTCAAAAACCGGTAACCCTAATTTACTGAACTAGACAAAAATCATACCCGCAAATCATGCGTTCAACACGCGTTTTCCAAAAAAATTAACAAAACATAACACATCAAGGCCACAATTTGAATGATTGTCTTATGATCGAACGTGAGATGCAGTGTTTCCGATGTAAAAATTAGAGTGATGCGTATCCAAGTTCAGTTTATAGAATACATTAATAGAAGAGGTGAAAATATGTAATTATCAGGATGTGTGAGGTACAACCTGTCACCTGCGTGTGACATTTACTATGTTTATAATAATGTACGGCAATTAGTCTATAAGACATGTCTCCCGAATTGTGTAATTAGCTCATAAGATTTGTTCCCTTTTTGCATATGTTAGTTCAACGGTACCTTGAACCAACATACGCTGAAATGAGCAAAATAATACAATGAAACTAGTAGACAGTCTCTATCCCATCTTTCCGTGGCCCCCTGTCAAACAGGAAAAAAAAACTTGTTAAGATAGGTACAGCGAATTGTCCAGCCACATGGTTGCACGCCCTAAGCAGGATATCAATGTTCAATAAAAATTTGCATTGAGCAATCTCAATAACGTCAAATGTGCAACCATGTTGCCAAAACTTGGATCGAGTTTTTTTCTACAATTGATGGAACCGTACGATACATGTCATAGATCCTGTATGTTGCAAGCAGTTGCATGCTCAGAGAATTGTTTTTTTCTCGACATTAAAATGGCATTCTAATTACACAACCAATCATTTACTGCAATGTATTGCATACAATCATGCCTAAAAACTCCACGCCGCCTGCCTTACCACATTGAACTATCCACAGGTCGCGCAAGTGACTTGTCGAGGGAGCACCACGTCAATTTGCTAGTGCAGAGCAATATAAGTGGGGACACTTTCCTTCAATAAAGAAAGGGGGTGTTATGATCAGCCTCCGCTAGCACATATGTTTGACACAATGCCTGAACAAACATTACAATAAAGATTGAGTTTGTGTCTGCTTGAGAAATAGTGTAGGTATTGGGCCAGATAACCCTAGCTTATGTTACACGACAAAATCCCTTGCCTCGCGTATGTTTCGATTCCCCTCCAAAGTGCGTTTAGAAAAATATGGTGGTTACCATGTAGAATCACATAACCAGGAGACGTTGACGAGTGTAGTGCTATTTTGGCATCACGTAGAACTCAACGATTCAGCATCGTGTGGCCTGGATCCAATAACAAAAAGGGGCTGTTTTTCACTCTCATAGCCTAGGGTTATTTTGAATTGTAACAAAGGATGGGAAGAGCCAACAAAATTCGTCAACTGATTAAATTGTATGTTTGCCAATAAGGTCAAGGTATTAGGACGCCACGCCCCATAGGGAGTGATCAAATTGTTGAGTGGTTCCCTTATTGGAGGATCATTTCATATACATAAACAAGGCCCTTCCAATTTTTTTAAGAATGCAGGGGTAAATTGTATTGGACCTCACACTTCATACAAGAGCTGCTCGGGTGGACATGAGACTGATTAGAACAGCGATCGAATACTCGGTGTGACACTTTGCAGGCATTATAATTTAATAGACTGTGTAACATTCCCTTCAACGTTTATATGTGTTCCATAGGTTATTATTTAACTGTGTAATTACTCAGTATTTATGTATCGTTTTTGTATCTCCCAGCAGGGTGGGCGCTTTTTTTTTGCCCTTCGCTACACATTATTTTTTGCTGTTCATTTACAGTTATGTTCCTCTGTGTACGTTTATATGACAATCATTGATCATGCTCGATTGAGAGTTAAACTGTTGCCCTGTTACTTTGTTCATAATTCAAAATAATATTATCAAGATACTTGTTATCGATTGGAACCTTCGCATCTTTTACCTGATTTTAACAAACGTAAATATAATCTT
>SDVV010036453.1:0-10949 GCA_016164225.1 Gammarus roeselii
ATACATACATACATACATACATACATACATACATACATACATACATACATACATACATACATACATACATGCATACATACATACATACATACATACATACATACATACATACATACATACATACGTACATACATACATGCATACATACATATATACTACTCAACACTGACATAAATAAACACAACTTTCATTTTCATTTGAATAAGACGCAGATTTTTTCAATATCACCCATAAGAAATAGTTCGACATCTTTCTATTCGCTACTCTCATCAATGACGTCAAAACACTGGACGACTTTCGTATCCAGAAAACGTATGCACAAGGCCAGCAGCATGTAGCTGTGCAGGCATCTTCATTAGGACGCCTCAAACTAATTTACACAGTCAAATGCAAATCTGAACAATTTATACATAATCGCACAATTGAGCATCACTAATGCGTCAAATAAGCAACACTTATCTCTCGGTGGCTCTATGTCAGAGAATTGAATTCACAGTCTGAAAGACGAGCGATCGAGACCTGGTAGGAGATCCGTCGTGTTTCCCGATAGCAAAATCGTTACTCACCAGCGTTCATGGATGATACTTGGAGAACGTTATAATTGAACTTTTGGGGGAGGGGGGGGGGGGGCAGTCACAGCGTTCCTTGATTTGGTGATCGATGGCACCATATGAAGAAGCGGATTTGCCCAATTATTGAATTCAGTCTTCATCACGTTTGCTCAGATTGAAATGATTTCATTTCGAAAATGCATTGCAACACTGAATGGCGAGTGCATTAATGATAGTGAATCACTTTATTTGAACACGACATTATCAGTACCTTTGATTAGAGTAGCATATGACGTAAACAAATTAATTGTATCACCGTCACATTTAAACGAAACCGACATTTTTTAAGGAAAATTATTATTTATCTAAATGAACTTGTTAGGTTTGCATTCATTCAATTAACGTGATAGTTCGAAACCAGAGTAGGTTAGAAATTAAATCCCTATAAAGAAGTAAATTTCCTCCAAAGTTCCTAACAATGTATCACTGAAATATCCTAATTAGGGAATAGGGATTGGCATCATGCTCTGTTGGTCACATATGAAAGCATGCGAGTTTTATTTCCAATATAGACGAACTATGAATATTGAAATTATTCATTTTGTGATACCATTTTGGCATGGCAACAACACTAACTGAAAATTGTTAGATATGTTAGGATAGAGTTATATTTTTCCGTCAGCATTTATATTAATGATTTATTAATGATTTTTATTAATGATATGATAACTTTACATCGGAAAATTCACAGAAATTCACAACATCGTGCACCAAATTTATTACTTAAATTTTGACTGCACATTTATAATCGTCTCCGTCTTCTATGATAAGTCCATGCTCTTCCGTTTACACTGCGTCTATTATTCAGGTTGCCATTTAGGCAGGGAGCCGAACAAATGCCATCACTGATTCTTCCTTTATAACTTATTCTCGTCGAAGTCTTGGACAGTTCATTGTTTCTATCTCGACCGCTGCATACAAATAGCGCACGTATCTGCAGTGACCTTAAGATGGCCTTCACTATACTGAATAAATATTTTCTCCTGCCTCTTACTAGTGAGAAAAATCCCCCGCAGTGTAAAGTCAGTAAGGGTGTATCTGTAGTGGGGAAAATTAACATCTCAACGATACAATTCCTTCTCGATTTAATCGAATTGAAAACAATCAGTGTTGCGGTGGGATATGATAAAGTGAAACTTTAAGGTACTTTACTAGATGAAGCGGCGGATGTGATAATTTAAAATAGGCATAAGGAAGTTTAATGAATCTAATGAAAGCTCAATTTACTAGTAAAAGACATTAGATTCTTATTATTCTGCGCAACATGAATGATTGCTGAAATTTTGTTAGTGATATTATGTATGTTTGTGTGGAAGAAAGAAGTATCGCATTTTGGGCTAAGACTTCCAGTCAGAATCCGTATAATGGATCAATATTCCTCACGGACTCTTTTGATCATTTTTGTGTAAAATAACCTAGATTCATATCCATCAAAAACTATTTTAAATTACGTAATGTACTCTTATGTGAAATTCATGCTGATTGAAAAAAAAATGTATACCTGCTTCTATGTTGGACAATATTCAACGTCCAACACCAATTGATATTGACTCAGATCTTCCATCAAAACATCCTATATGCAACCAACAATAAAGAATTTATATGCATAGTAAACTTTCCAAATTATTTATATTACCTTCAACTTTTTTTCATGATAAACCTAATTGACAAACCAGATTGTTACATTAACAAAAGCCAGCTTAATGCTCAGCATAACCAGTACTAGCTTATGTTCTACAGTACACGCAGCAGGGCCTGTTCACCAAGGGACAGGGCGACCATAGGTTCACCGTGTCCGACAGCACTTGCGATCACAATGATAACAGGTTCGTTGTAACAACTTATTTACTCAATAATATGTTCTGTAAAGTTTACTTTATGTTTAGTTGTACGCGGGTCTGCTTTTATGAGTGACCTCCTTTTTAATTCTCCTAACCCAAGCCTGGTGACCAACGCACATGCCCACACGTGACCGGAACGGCGTTATATCAGATAAAAAGTATAGCTTGGAATATATTATAGAAAAAACTAGAATGTTGTCATCGCACTCGATTGCACGACTCGCAAGTCGTGCAGTGTCGCTATTCCATGTATTTGACATCAGTGGCACGGGAAATTTTTCGAATATATTTTTGACAAAACTAAAATGTTATCATTCCGCTCAAACGCCCGATACGCAAGTCGTGCATTGCCTCTATTCCATGCATTTGACATCAGTACCAAGGAACATTTTTCGAATAAATTGTAGATAAAACTAAAATCTTATCATTCCGCTCAAACACACGATTTGCAAGTCGTGCAATGTCACCATTCCACGTACGTAACATCACTGGCAACAACCGATGATAAAATATCAGTAGCCGATCGAATTCTTTTAATAAAATAGCACATCAAAGGCCAAGTTGGCCTTTGAAAGGCCGGCAAGCGGCCAATTAAATGCATCACCGATTCGAAGCGGCTGTGAAAGGAGTACCCTAGTTTGGGCTGGAATGAAAAAGAAATCGGGTCATTTTCGAGCCTGGATTAAATTAATTGGATTGACATTGCAAGAGAAAAATTAAATTGGATTCGGAAAATAGTCAACCAACAGTTCGTTACACTGAGCAGATCGTGTTTTGAATTCCTATTACCGTGCTATTACATTGATGCACAGTTGACTACAATTAAGAACTTGTATTCACGTACCGGTGTTGATGTACTGTTGTACTCTCTGCAATCTTATATTACCTCCTCATTAAACATCACGCGTCAAATATCGTGAACAAGATCAGTGATGACGTCACAGAATGAGTGATGCGGAGAAAATTGAAGTGATTGCATAAGCTCTTGGTCCGGCATGCGGTAATGCGATGCAACTTTCGCCCTAGTCATGGAACCCTGCATGAACGATGCTGCAAATTTTCCCCTCGTCACGGAACCCTGCATGACCGACTGTTGGGTCACGTTGATAGCATTCAGAAAATCAGGTGTGCAGCCGAGATGAATTACGACAACAATTCAATAATACCTTACATTTTTCTTATGAAAATGCATTTGAGCTAGTTCAATTATTCCTCATACCTTTATGTCAGGATATCCCTCATATGAGCCTTGTTCCTATCTTGACATGACGAGAAATGTTTAGTTATATTGACATTTAATAAATATGATCAACTCATGTGATCTTCTTATATTTTTATGTTATTCAATGAAAGCTATTCTCATTTATTAAATGTCTTCATTCAGCTAATTTCCATATCAATCGCATTGTATGCGGTCATTCTGGTCACGCTCATCATCAATCATCAAGCAGGCTCAAACTGGAAGGGAGAATAATAACCACTGAAAACTATTGTTCATCAGCTACCAATTTATTGATAGCCGTACCTGATTTACCCTCCCTCAACTTTATCCCACGTTTTATGGACAGAGAAACGCCATTCTTGAACAAGAGGCAAACGGAAAGAATTTTTTTTTGCCTAACGCGGACCCAGAGTCTTCATTCCCAGAGGAGCTTCAAGATGCAAACTTATCGAAGGACGGTATGATAATAGTATGTGCCATTTCATAGATGTCGGAGAAGCTTAGGGAGTATTCTACAAATCTGCAGAAGATGGACCGATAAATAATCAGAGTTGGAGAAGCACACTGACGACGCGGATGCTTCTGAGGCGAGGACACGGTTTTATTATCTGGTGATTGTGCTGTCCGGCCAGCTGGTGGTAAAAATTGCGTAAGTTGTTTACGTTCTGTTCAAAGCGAACCTGAAGTTGCGCCTTCCTCAATACGAAATAACTTAGAAACCAAAAATCTTTCCTGTCGGTAAGTTCGTCAATAAAGGTTGAACCTCACCCTCAGCAGAGTTTTGTACGTCACGAGAAGAGCGACGATGCAGTTCCCCGATGAAGGGTCCGGTTTTTCAACGTTTATGACCGTTTGCTCGCAATGCGCAAGTTCCAAATCGCGAAACGCCATCATCAAGAAACTCAAGAATGTTCCTGAATCCAACATCAACTACACAATTTTTTAGATAAATTTGTGAATCCACTCTCTCCCTATCTCTAAAAATGGAATTGGAGGGCTAAGTTTGCAGTCTTTGTTGTTTCGACAGTGGTGTGTTGCTGAGGGTCAGAGATTTATATGTGCCTTAATGTTGCCATATTTTGTTCTGCGTGCTAAACTCATGTGTTTCATATTGATGGCGATCCATGTGTTGGGCAACTGGACCACACACCAACCATGTCTGTTTTTTGAGTGGATTTCTCGACTTCGATTCACCCTGACCACAAATTTTTCAAGAGATTTTTGCATCTCATAACCAACGAGTATAATCCACTTATAACTCCACCGACGAATTCACTGTTAACCAACCTCGTAAATCGTGTTTTCCAGTCATAAAATTGTACATTTGCCGCTCAAATGATAATATTGACCAGTTCATTCTGATACTGCGCTCAGTTCATAGGCAGACATAATAAGCTTAGTGAGATAAGTATATGCTGCTGCTCTGCTCAGGGTTATGATTCATGTCACATGGTCAGATGGAGACAGGGTAGAGAATGCGTAGTTTCGATCTGCAGCAGATGGATACAAAGTTAAATTCATTTTGCTGTCCATCCTTTGCTTATATATGTGAATACGTCAGTGAATGCACGAATATTTTCACTACGCTTCATCCGTAATTGAAATACTTTTGATGACACAAGCAATAATCCCTGGAGTCATTACTGGCTGGTCTAAATTATGTGAAGCTAGGGCCAAATTCATGAAATGACTTGCTTTTTATTTGTTATTATGCTGAGTGCACGTTTGTAAGGGTGAAGGAGTATTCGTGAGTGAGTGGGTGTGGGTGTGAGGGTGTGCCCTGGGTTGTGTGAGTGTGTGTGAGTGTGTGCGTGTGTCTGTGTGTTCACGGATGTGTGTGCGTGTATGTAACATTGTTTACTATGAGTGATGTGTGTAGGTGTTCTTTGTTAACCAAGAAGTGTACTAATTATATAGTAACTACACAATCAAATAATGCTAATATGTTGTTTTTGAAAAATATATAAGATTTTATAATTTTAACCAATTCACCGTTTGAGCATTTATCTTTCCACACGCTGGCAGCTGCCTTAATTAATGTTATCCCTGCGGCACTTGATTACATTTTTTATGCGAAGTACAAAATAGTAGAACAATTTTCTTCTCTCGGACGCTTGCCCTTTAAGGTCTTTTACATGTAACATCAATTTCACGTGGGCTATGGCAAGGTTGCGATGGGAAACTTCTCTGGTTGACCGTTTTTTTTAAACCTCGACCATTTTCAAATTTTCTGGCAATAAGTTTTCTCCTCTCCAAAAACAAGAGGGACTGAGCTAGGATTTTATTCACTTGCGACCAACTGCAGAAAACAGTACCACAACGAAACGATGAGACACTTTTCGCCCATTTGCCAGTAGAACATGAGAGTTTTGCTGAAATTTCACTACGGATCTCTCTCTATCAGATAGATCAGTCCGCGGTTGACCATCATTGTACAGAGTTTAATCAAAGAACAAGTCTTAGGCAGCTGAGAGTTGCAGTATGGTTGTAGTGGAACATAACTCCACAAAAGTCAATCACTCGAAGTAATTGCTCTGCGGCGTTTCGTCGATCAGAAACACTGGTCAAGTCCCCACTCGTGATAGCAACAAAATTAACGCTGGTTAAGTCATCGCTACTTGACTGTGAAAAAAAATTAATTTGCTTTCATTTTGCCGTTGAGTTGGTGTTCATTATTTGCCATGCGGCCATAGGCTCACAATAGTGCTGAATTAATTTGATCTAAAAAACAGAATGATGATGGGACTTACTATCCATTTTAAAGCTGCGAGTGTTTTTTTCCTCCATCATATCAAAATGTTGTCAATGTGCGAATGTGTGTCAATTGCGTCGTACCGTAGTTCATCATAATGACATCAGAACGTCTAGCGGTTAATAGTGTGTTAGTCGGTTGCTTCGTAATGACATCAGAGCATCACGCGATTTAAAGTGACACGAACAAACGGCAAAAAGGTATACAGTACGTCTAGATTACGATCTTCCGTAGTAACTACTCAAGTTGATTTATAAACAATGAGACAGGTTAATAAATATCATAAATCAACACAAACATGGAAAATAAACATCGTTGTGAGCAAATTTGTTTCGGGGATCGAAGTCATGGTGGCCCTCGTACTAGTAAATCTCTCCGCGTTTAAGCGAAAAATGTTCCGTCCGCTAGCAAAAAAAAGAGTCGTTACTACAAAGGGCGTTCTGTGACGGTGAAATATTCAGTGACTGAATCCCACACAAATGTTCACCCATTAGCCTTTCTTTTCCGTCCGATATCAAAGGGTAATATGATACAATAGTGCGGAGGTGATCACAATTTATTTTTTAGGGCAATGGTTGGAATGTCAAAAATGTACATTCCACATGCCGTTTATATGACAATGACAGGAACATCCATTATTTTTTCAATTTTTGGGATTTCAATATCTGTGTAGGGCACACAGTGTACACTAATGAAAAAAGAGTTAACAACTCACGTTTACCATGCCATGCCAAACTCGATTGTCAACCAGGATGGATGAAACGGAATTTACAGATCACTGTTGAAGATAGAATGAGGCAAGTTTTCATTCATAGGTCATAATGTTATCAGCTTGCATGAGTCTGCTATTCATATTGCAATATGGATTGAACAATATTATTTGATTGCATCGATAATACGACTTTGATAGAGTTAACTGATTCAATTCCTTGCCAAAAATCCCTTTGCTTGTGGGCGGTGACTTTATTTCCACCCACGGTTGTGTTTTCCGTCATGTTTTCCTCTCCTACTCACTGTAACGCTCAGCAGTCTAACCTTCCTCCAGCCTCTGCCATGGATTCACGGCATCTCGGCCCTTCCTCCAACATGTTAGGATCTCTTCAGTCTGTCGCTGTAGTCTCCAGCCCACATAGTGTTATCGCAGGCTTTTATATTCTCTGTTACCCGCGGGCCGGACTCATGACCCGGAGCTTGGGATTGATGGGGACCAGGATTAATTTTGTTATAAAATGCTTTCATTTAATTGGGTTTGGTGTTACCAAGAACTTCTTAAATTGAAAACAGTGATGTTGTGCAGAGTATCTTCTGATAAGGAATTCATTGCAATGCCTGTATTCCGCATGCAGTTTCATCTATAACTATGATGAGGGATGCTGCTATGAACGATATAGATTTATTTTTCATTCTTCATTATATATGTTTCCACAGCGTTTAAGAGGCTTCAATCCAATCACTATTTTTCTTAGGTGGTGGGGTTGGTATTCAGATTCCGTGGCTACTCCAAAGAATTTTGGAATGGCAACCGCTTGACTATAAGTGTGTATGTGTTGGTGTGTGTGCCTAAAACTCGACGCAGCGATAACATCTTCATGAATATAGAGTACACATTTTGGAAGCTATCCGTGAGGTTGAGTTATAGAGTATCGAAATAGTTTGTCGTAAATTTCCATTAGATTTTTCCCTGTCTGTAATTCTAAAAAAACTCAAACAGGAGCAACCTAATGCAGCTTTTTAAGAATGAAAAGTGAATATGAATCATATAAATGAAAATATTTTGGTATGGTTAATGCTTTATTCAAGTCCTACCCTCAACAATTTGAAAGAGAATGTGTAGCATATTTCCTCGACGATGGAATGGATATATATGAAAGAACACCAACAAACAGGAAAAGGATACTGCGTGTGGTGAAATTCTGTTTAGATGCAAGTAATTTTAGTTACTGGGACCAAGTCTACAACCACGACAGAGGGACGTACTCCGATGAGATCTCCAGCTTCAGTCGTCATCGCATCAGTCGTTGTGCAACTAACTAGAAAGAAATCATCAACAGTGATGACTCCGTCCTCTTTTACTACTATTGCGTAGATGACAGAATAAGTGCATTCCTAGAACACACGTGAATGACACTGCGCAGATAATTAACACTGTAAACGCATAAATACAAAAAAAAATCAGAAGACGGAGAAACAAAATTGCTACTTAGTTCTATAATTAACATGAAATCATCGGAAACTCATCTTCAAAGTTCATAGTAAGACAACTCACAACAATAAACAGCAGCAGTACAATATCCATCGCCCAGCCGTCTGAGACGAAAGGCGAAGCTTCGTTCAATATTTTTCCCGAGAGACGATTAGTTTCAAGATAAAAGAGGAAGATCACAATAACACCAAAAAGACGCTGACAGTCAATTGCTATCCCTCTCGCGTTATTAATAACGTACACCACAAAGTCGGAACAGCGACAACGGTTTACGTCAACTTCAATGAAAAGTTGGACCAGAAATAGAAACGTTAGCGCGCCTTGCCTTCGCTGAACGTAGGTAAACGCAGCATTGTTTATGCCACAATTTACCGTTCAGTTGTGCAGTAAAACAACTAGAATACATTTGCAATATTTAGTGCCGGTGAGAGCCTTAAGACCAGGCCAGGTTTCTGTTTAAATTGGTGTGTTGTGACTTTTATGCATGTTGTGCTAGAGTGTCTGCTCGACTATCAATGGACAGATAACAAGAACATATGGAAGCCTTAATCAATGATTTTGTATTCTCCAACTTGTTCCATCACACGAGAGGCATGAGTCACTCTATTTCAGTTCTGATTATATGTCAGGGCTGGACCTGAAGTAATGCAGATGGAAACGATAGACGATATACAGATACAAACAGTAGGCTGAAATCCCCCGCCAAGGAGCGCACCTCACACTCTCATACACTCACACCTTAGCTTCTTTGTACAAAAGGGTCCGGCCGGGGACCCTGCAACACACCCTTCGGGTCATGAGTGCGGTTCGAGGTCAGTGTCGGCAGCAGGTCCCGACAGCGTCGACAGCGTGACTGGTTTACCCCTGCCCCCTCCCACCCACGACCATATGCCTAGGGCGGGAAATCACATCAAGGCAGCGTCAAAACTCATCCGTTCACTATCATTCTCCACTCACGATTATCCAACGCACGCTCTCTCGCTACCTCCACAGTCACGTCTCTCCTTTCTAACGCATGCTTCACACCATCCATCCACCCAAACTTCGGTCTCCCTCTAGGCCCACGTCCACTCGCCTCTGACTTCAACACCCTTTGCCCTCATCTCTCTTCATCCATCCTCTCCGTGGGCCCGAACCATCTCAGAACATGCAAATCAACTCTGTCCTCTAACTTCTTCATCATGCCCGTTCTGATGCGAACCATGTCGTTAGTGATCCTCTGTCTCGGCGACACTCCAGCCATGCTCCTCAAACATTTCATCTTGAAAATATTCAAACTTCTTCTATCTTCTGCTCTCACCACCAAGTCTCAGTGCCGTACAGCACAGTTGGCACAACGACACCATCACAACGACACCATCAACGACACCATCATGTTTATTTATTCGTTTTTTTTTTATTCCTAAGAACATGCAGGAGAGATCAATAGATGCATTGATACGAATGTGGTTTACCGTTCATTCGTAAGAAGCAGAGGTAGTTTCTACTATAGTCTGTTATAAACATACATTGAACATGATTTTAGAGGAGAGTGATGAAATGGAAATTCAGTAGTCTAAATAAATACGGCAGCATGACTATCCACGAAGGATTTTGTTCATAGACGCAGGCTTCTTGTGTATTTTGATTTAAATTAAGATTTTCTCGAATCGTAGAACGGTATAACTTTCACCCTAATGTTGACCACGCATTTAATATTCTTCATTCGGAAAAAATTATGTACATAGCGTAGGAGTTTGTTTGATGACAGAGTTTAAGGAATTATCGTGCATGAATAGCTGTCTCCATCAAACCGGCTAGCCATATCTCAAAATATCATTCCACACTTTTCATAATTTTTCACACATATAATATAATGCTACGTACACCGCCAATATTCTCTTGTATGTTTTTTCTTCCTATAAATATTCATGACGTATGAAGGTCCATGTTTGAGGTTCAGCCATATGAATTCAAAACTGTACGAATCCATCAACCTGACAACAGTTGGATTTTGTTGACAATTTTTCTTCGGAGGAAATCCGTAGCTTAGTTTATCATTGAGTGAAGTTGTCAATAAAACTCTGGCATCCGGAAAATAATTGCTCCATTAACATTTCATTTCATTTTTCATATTACTTTGAGCCTCGATCTGGATTTTTTTTGTTAATATATTCGCAATTTTTTAACAACTCTGAGTCTAACCCAATTGAACGGGGTCAATCGATTAAGTGGTACGAAGCCTGGAGTACTGTGCACAACATGGCATTCTTGCGTTGATACCCTAATCTCATAATCAGGAATAAAAAATAATGAAAGAATAGTGAGATCTTTCATTTAG
>SDVV010036454.1:0-10949 GCA_016164225.1 Gammarus roeselii
ATAGGTACATAAACTGGTAAAGATTGGTAGAAACTATAGAGCCAAGTGGAAACGGGAAAAAATATATAAATTTTGGCTAGATTAGGTTAGGATAGGTTAGGATGGGTTAGGCTTACGGCCCTTCTACATTACAAACCTATAGCGAAAATTGCGACAGCGGGTCTGGTGAATGCTCGAATAAGTCATATTCCAAATTGGAACGCAATCTCATTACAAAGCCTGAATGAATCAATAACTTCGAAGTGAATAAACTGCAAACGTATCACAAACATTTATAGAAGTAAGACATGCGGGAATAAGCATCTAGTAAAGACATGCGAGCGGATATCATAAATGAGATGTACATTAAATTATTGGAGAATTTCACACTAACATGCTACACAAATCCGGTCGGTTAGTTCTCCAAGACGACATGGAACCGGATCCAAATCCAATGTCGTGAGGTAAAACATATCAATATTTTGGGCCATTACATCCAATTGAGCGTACTTTATACCCAACATTCCATGAAATTGGGAGAAATTATTTCAGATACAGATATATTCCCGTGATAACCAATCAAAAACCTACAACAACATCACCTATAAAATAGCTAAATAAGATTCTTTATTCTACCCCAACCGACATTGATTAACTATGATATACATCGTATCCTGCCATACCCCAGAGGATATAACCTACACCAATATGGAATATGTATGGTCAATCAATACATGATGCCGATATGCATTACCAATCTTGTAATTAATAGAATATGAATCATCCTGTACTTTACCTCCTGAGGAAATCTGGTTCATGACTGAGATCGTATACTAATAACACGACAGCTATACCGAAAATATCTGACATTTAACACTGAGTTTATGCGAATATAGAAATAATACTACAATACCCGTTTAATCTGAAAGAATTCGTTAACCTTACTAGAATATAATATCTATAATAGGACAAAATCGAAGCCCACTGTGTTATAACAACGAACTCTACAATGCTTTACTAGGTCACTTCTCAGCAATCTTCCACTGATATATAACAAATTTTGAGGTAACACCCAGTCACGGTACAATACCTAAGACATACCACGCATCTGTTTAGTCCATCATCTCTGAACAAAGTCGAGCAAAGACACCTCCTGGACATAACAAAGAATCTATACATTGGTACAGTGGTTAAGAATGGGCCTGACATTAGTCTCAAAGAGTATGTGGTCATAAAAATCTGGGCATCTGTTCACTGACGGCCTAAGTGAATCACTAGAGCGATCAGCAGCTTGTCGGATAACCTCTAACAAACCCATGGAAGTTGAGACCGACATCCACAAGAACTTACAAAATCACGTTGAACTTGGACGAACTCCAAATGACTACCAAAGAGTGTGAACCGCCTCTACACCAGGACCCATCCATCCAGTAAATCGTCTTCTGAAACGTCTAATTACACACTTGTTATGGTTCAATGACGAAATTCCACAGAGATGCAGTACGGATTTACATCTCTTGAACATACATTCCTATGACTATCGTGAAACAAATCATACAAAAATAATAAAATAACTACGTAATTCACTACTCTGCTCTAATTAACATTAAAAAATGTAATACACTGTGGTATTCATCAGAGTAAATCGGTGTACTTATACAAACAGGCATATACGCAACGAACTTTTGCCTAAGGGACTCCCCTAATTCCTCCTAAATATTGAAGTTTGGTCCTACAATAAACACACAATACCCTAAAAAACAAGACCAAGTTTGTAACAAATCGAATCTTCTTTATCTATAATATCCACGTCAAACATTGTACCAGGATATAAAAAAGATTTTTGAAACACTAAAAATATTCATCATGTAACTAAATTATACCTGAAATTATTTTATACATTGCAGATACAAACGTAATAAGTCCTAATATTCATATAATTGTAAATAATACCAAATACCTTGCATCGAAGACGGAAACTGTAATGAGAACATACAAAACTGAATGAAAAATACTAAAACGCTCGAGTTATAATGAAGCAAGAAGATCAATTCTCTACCATACCCAAAACATACATTTAAAAAAAAAACACGATGTACAAGAAAAAACAGCATGTAACCAACCAAAAAACTAACGTGAATAAGTTACCACGACATGTCACTAATTTGCATAACTGAAACATATATTAAATGATGTGGAATACTTCTACACGAACACGCTATAGTATATACAAAATCAGATGAAATTATTCTCCAACTAAGTCCAAAACAGTGTGTTGAACATATGTATTCAACTAAATTTTAACCTTAGTTTCTCCTTGAGTCGAGACGGCTCCGACCCTCCGTCTGGCCCTTGGCCACAATCATATTATCATTTCACCTCTGCCGCTCCGTATATGAAGATCTGAATGCCTAACCCGGATCTGATAGCAGGTGGCCTGTGTCTGGGGGTTTCCCCCCTTAATCCAAGCTGTTACTTTAGATACTAAAATAGCATATGAAATGGTACGCTCCGACATTAGACTCCTAATATAGAGCTTTTGCCCGGCCTGGTCGCCACATGTTCACGGCCTCAGGACCTCCAGAGAACCGTCCATCCTTCCAGGATAGGCGCGGCCACTTGGCTTTCCAAAAACACCTCAAGGTGTTCTGGCCTATAATCCTTAGTATATAAGTTCTGCATGAGGCTGAGCCCTCAGACTAGGTTTGAGCCCCACACACGCCAAACTATCTCCGTGCGATATTTGAATTCGATCTCTTCATACTCTCACACTTGTCCACTTCATACTGACTACCAGATAGCAAGTTAAAAGAGTACTAGCTTGCGAAAAGAACTTATTGCGTTTCTCTATTAATAAATTAGACAGGCTAATAAATGTTAAGTATTCCAACAAGTTTTACTTCAAAACCCCAAAAAAAACAGTCTTGACAAACACAGTAGAGAACCGTCTACATTGGCGCTGCCCGCACAGGATCTGTAGTCAGATTTAAATAAACATTACACAGTAAACAATAAATAAACACCTCAAAAAAGTGTGAAGACGACAAGACATCAGCTGAGAGACAAGGAGAGCATCTCATCCGACTACAAGGAGAACATCTCATCCGACTACAAGGAGAACATCGCGTCCGACTACAAGGAACTGCGAGGAGCAGAACGTACTACACGGCGAACTCCATAACAACCTTGAGTATATTAAGCACGTTAAAAAACTGACTTTGTAAAAAACAAGTGTGCAATAAAGTGGTGTCGTGCGAGACACAAGTGAAAAGTGTGAAGCTATAAAATAACTTTATATTACATTACGGTCAACCCCTGTTTGCCAAAATGGCAGTAAATAACATCACCATACTTCATGATCTCCCTGAGTTTGCCGGTAATCCCAGAGAGGGAGAAGCGTATTTTAAATCGGAAATCGATGCTAGGACCTTCTTGCGTACAATAGAGAATCATTTCTTACAAAACAGCGTAACCGCGGACGATAAAAAGCTGCAAATCTTGTTTAGTCTGGTAGATAAAAAACGCGGCGACGCGATTAAACTACTTACCTGTTACGCTGGCAAATCGGTCACATTTAATGAAGTTAAAACCGATCTCCTTAATATGTACCCGAGTTTCAAAATAACTGAGTTTAGACACGCAGCCCGAGCACTATTAGGAACTAAACTAGCGTCCGACAATATTTTTTGCTCAATGACCGGTCTAGAAAATGCGTCGCGTGCCGTGGCAGAAGCCTATCTTAAAAATGAAGCCCTAACTAAGGGACAATTCAATGAAAAAAACCATACTGGCTGGGACCATTCCAGTCCCACCCCCGCCGCCAACTAGCTTATCCGCATCCGCTGCAATACCCGCCCCTCCGTCGATCACTTTGCCTAACGTCGTACAGAACTTTGTGATGCACCTATTTGTTACATCACAAACGGAAAACAAAGTTTACGATAAACTGTCCAATTTAGGTCCGCGTAACTCATCTACAAAGTTTATGGCTGAGACAGTAAAGACGGTCGCTCAGCATAAACTGCTCACGGCGACTAAAAAAAAGTTAACACGGACGAAGCCATTTGGCAGGCCAGGCAAAAAACAACCTCGGTTAACTTAACGCGCTCCTCCCCCTTGCTGACGACTGTACAAAGAACGACTCCTAGCGCAGTAAATAGCAACCGGTCGCCAATATCGTGTTTAACTGTGGAAAGAGCGGTCATGTAAAAAGGAAATGCAACTCTTGTGCATTTTGTAAAAAATTTGGCCACACCGTAAAGCAATGCAACACGCGCATAGCTCAAGCCAAAGGCAAATAATGTGACAAATGTAAAATCAAAGATTTGCATAACACTAGCGAATGTATGCGAAATAACCGCGGTCCACCACGAAAAACCTCACAAACTTACGTGCGTATGGCCCAGGCCGATGATCCTATGGCAGAACAACACGACGAACATGCAAGTCATGACGCCGAGGACAATTACTGGGACTCGAATGTTTATGACGAAAATGACGAGCCGCACCAGTACTGACTAGGTACGCCCCACTCAAGGGAACGAAACGGGAATAGCATAATTGTCCCGCGATTAAATGTTGAAATTAATGGTAGAGAACTAATAGCGTATTTAGATTCCTGAGCAACTACGACGCTCATTGCTGACTCTGCGCTCAAAACTGAGGATTACGACTTGGAACCCTATAGTGGTCAAGTACTCGATGCAAATGGGAACTAAATACCAAAATTAGGGCAAGCAACAGCTCAGGTCGAGACACCTGCGAGATGCCTTAACACCCGTGTTCTAATATTTAAGAAAAGCGATCGTATAAAACATGACCTGTTGATTGGCATGAACATTTTACGACACGCAGTAATAAACTTCAGCAATAAAAAGTTGAGTTTCTCACTTAGCGAAAACGTTACTAGCAAAACAACCGTAAAATCAGTACTAAGAATCACATTAAGTGACAGTATAATCATGAATAATACTCCCGCTAAGTTCGCCCGTGCCGCGACGGAAAATGAAAGTTCACCCGTCTGCAGAGAAGCCAACAACACAGCAGAGGAAGATGCTTCGGCTAGCAAACCAGTTCTGATCAAACAGGTTGCGCCTGCACGAGCAACTCCCCCTAGCTCTACGGCCACAGACCAGTCACAGAAACACTTTAGCGTACATCTAAGCCTCGACGTAAGGATACCCAGAAATACTATGATGATGGCTACGGTTCCAACAAATAAGAGAATCAATAACGGACGAGACGTGATATTACATCACACGCAACTCAGCAATGAAGTGACTATAGCTGGAGCACTAACCCTAGCTGAAAACAAATGTGTGAAGATCAACTTCACAAATATGAGCGACAAACCAGTACTTCTAAAAAACGGCACGAAATTATGTAATGCCGAATATCTAACGGACGAAACGGTACTTTTAGCACAGACAGTCAGTAGAACCCGACTTAAACGCGGACGATAGCAATAAACCGTTGACGCCAGAGGACATAAGTTGCGGTGACCCCAACGAGACAATGACCCTGCTAGAAATATTAAACCGACACAGAGACGCTTGTTGGCTCCCCGGTGAACCTCTAGGAAAATACACGGGAGACCAGTTAAAATTACCTCTAAAGGAAGATATCGTGGTGAACAAAGCACCGTATCGAATCCCCTACGCCTACCAAGGTAAATTGAACGAAAAAATTAAAACCATGTTAGACGAAGGAACAATTTCGCGTTCAAAGTCTTCCTATAACAGTCCACTAATCATAGTCAAACGCGGCGACAGAGACCTTAGATTGGTCATAGATTATAGAAATTTAAACAAGATTAGTCAACCTCTAACCTTTCCTCTTCCGCGTATTTCTGATGTACTAAACTCCCTGAGCCAATCAACATATATGAGCACGCTAGACCTCGCGAGCGCGTACCACCAGTGTGAGATACATCCCGATGATCGCGAAAAAACGGCTTTCACTGTAGGAAGCAGCAAATACGAGTGGAATCGTGTACCCTTCGGGCTTCAAAGTGCACCAGGATTCTTTGCTCGCGTAATTAATGAAATACTATACGACACTCTTGGTGTACAATGTCTCGCGTACATGGACGATATCATAATATTCAGTAAATCGGCCACGCAACACATGGAAGCGATCGAGAGCGTCATACGAAATCTGAGCGAAGCCGGAATTAAACTCAAAATCCAAAAATGCACTTTCTTCGCTAACGAGGTATAAAATTCCTCGATTATCAAATGACCAAAGAAGGCATGAAAATGACCGACGAACGAGTAGCAGCCATTAAAACGATGCCCATGCCGACAAACAAAAAACAAACCCAATCTTTTCTGGGAGCAGTAAATTACTTCCGTATGTTTGTCCCTAAATTCGTAGAAATTGCAGAACCACTGTACGAACTTCTCCGAAAAAATGTCCCCTTTAAATGGACATCTGCCCAGACCAATGCGGTCGAAAAACTAAAAATAACACTGTCTCGAGCCCCGATAATGAAATTCCCAAATTACAACTTACCTTTTCACCTTTACACGGATGCCTCGAATTCCGGTATAGGCGCAGTACTAATGCAAAAATACGATGAAAAATTACACCCCGTAGCGTATGTATCGAAGACATTAAACAGAGCTCAGAAAAACTACTCCGCTACGAAGAAAGAAGCCTTAGCTCTCGTTTATGCCCTCGAGCAGTTCAGGCACATAATTCTCTTGTTCACAATTCACGTGTACACAGACCATAAACCATTGTTGGGTGCTCTAAAGGAACCCACAAAGGACGAGTGTCTTCAACGATGGGCACTCTTAATCCAAGAATATGACATTATCCTCCATTTCATAGAAGGTAAAGAAAACATCTTCGCGGACGCCTTGTCTAGATTACCAGTGGACAATGACGATACTAACACGTTGACCACACAACTCCACGAAGATTTACTTGCCCGAAATAAGAGCTGTAACGCTGTTCTACAAGACTTCATTCCAGAGAAAGTTCCATGGACTGAACAGGAGCTACGAACTGCGCAAAGAGAAGATTCTACGTGCAGACAACTCTTTGGACCATTACGAAAGGACAGTACGCACTCTAAAAAACAAAATACGTCAAAACCTATCTCTGCTAATATCTTATTAAATAGTAGGATTTTACAGGGAACACTCTACATAGTACGAAAAATAAAGAGAGGAACTCTGAGTGATGAATTCCTCGTACCGTACCTTCCCAACTGCTTAATACCCCAAGCATTCAAGTTAGTCCACACCGACACAACTGCCGGTCACAAAGGCCCTGAACGGACATTCAAAATATTTATTAGAAACTTTCACAACTCTCAAGAAAGACTCCTAATAAACCAATTTTGTGATGATTGTGAGTTGTGCACTCAAGCTAAAAAAGTACCCCAATCTGTTCCTATAGAGAAGTATCCTGTTCCAATCAGACCCTTTCACACCATATCGTCTGACATCTTGGGTCCTCTGAGAATAACTGAAGACGGAAATCAGTTCATACTGACATTCAGAGACTACACTACTAGATACACGATACTTTTTCCATTAAAACACAAGGACACAGACTCCATAATAGAATCATTACGACAAGTCAATTCTCATTACGGATCGAGTTCTATTCTGATAACTGATAATGCTCCCGAATACACTTCTGTTAAATTAATTAACTTTCTCGAATACTACAACACTAAAAAGGTGGAAATTGCCCTTATCACCCAGCGTCACAAGGACTCTCTGAACGCATAAACAGAGAAGTGAACAAACTGTCAAGAATTTACACTACACAACTAGCCATAAATGATTGGGATAAATTATTACCAGTCATACAACTAAGTATTAATAACACATACAACAGCAGTATCCGAGAGGCCCCATTCTATGCCCTGTATGCATACGATTCAGCAACCGTTACTTTCACTCCCCCCAAACTACAGTACAGCGAAGACGAACTGCATCAACATATGCGACGCTTGCAACTAGTGCGAACGCACTGTAGAGACACTCCCAACCAAATGCATCTCTGTAGGAGACCGAGTCTACGCAAACCTTCGGCAGATTACCAGACAAAAACTAGACTTGCCTGTTAGTGGACCTTTTTCCGTCATCAAAAGCAAGGGAAAAGCTTGGGAGCTCCAAGAAATTGCCACTAAGAAAACATATGTAGTCCACCCCGATGCCATCATCACCCGGCAACAGTCCTGCTCCCCGCTACCTCCACCGACTCGTCTGCAAACAGCAACGCCGCCAGCTGTTACCCTGACGCAAAATCCGGTCAGCCCACGACGAGTCCAGCCAGCAAGAGCCTGCAAGCCGCCTTAGCAGCTGCCAGCACCAGAGAAGAGGACGAGGTCTACGCACCCGGCATACCTGCTCTCGCTCTGCAGCACCGCGTCCCAGCGCATCTCTACCAGCCCTGCACTGCAGCTGCCACAAGCCCTACCCTTTTCCTTATTAAATTATTTTTTCTTTGTTTAGTTTAAGTAACTCTTCTTATTGTTCGTTTGAAATCGTTAAATTACTAACAATTGTGTAATTAGGAATTGTTGTCTCTTAACCAAGTAAGAAGTGTCACTAGATGTTATTTGAATAGGCTCTCTGTACCTATAACATGTAAAGATGTAAGGTATTAACTTCAAATGTATATGTTACAGATACCCTAATATCTACCATGGAATGGGTCGGAATACTTCTAAAAGCTGTAATCCTTGCCCTGGCTCAAGCAGGACCTGCATTTCGGGAGAATGTACCCCCATCTGCAGCAGCAAGCACCCCGGCCACTGTCATCCCTTGGCCCGGATTTGCCCATATTCCAGGTGCGTTCCTTCGTAAACTGATTAACAAAGTAAAATTAGACGATCCTTTTACCATCGACTTCAATTATCATGGACTACAGCTGGACCAGGTTGCCACATACGGCATTTATGCCCAGACTGTTATAACTATAATTGTAGTAATACATTTTCTCTGCATTGCCTTCTTGCTTATCAAATGGATATGTCGCAAAAGACGCACTACCACTATATCCCGAGAATCTACTCTGGACGCTCTGCAAGAAAGATTCCATGGTGTTAAGGATAGCCTACGAACTAAAAAGATAACTGTACCTAATCGAGACGACATATTTGATTTTAGAAAAAGTTTACGCGAAAAAGGTGACCATATAGACATGAGGCACATCAACTCAAAACCCGATTACATAACCCACCATTGAGTTTTCATAAACAGTATAGTGTGGATACAGGTACCAACACGGATAATCCACCATATCTTTCCCCCGCTCCGGTACTTGAACTATATCCAGCACTCCCGCGTTACACTTGAACAATTAATTTAGAGTTTGCTACTCTCCCTAGACTTTTGTAGAATGGCTTTTGTATTACCTAAATTCATTCCTCAATCTGCTGAGAATTAATACTCAGACTTTTAAAAAGGAACGCAAGGGAAAGCCCTTAAATCACAATACAATTGTAACTAACAAATTATTGTATTTAGTGATTAATTATAGTGTATTTCTCTCGTTCCTCACGTACGGGAGAGCAATTTTCTCGAGACGGCTAAACGAAAACGACGTCGCCAGCCCGCGACCTTCCTCGCCAGCCAGTAGCTTCACCCGGCCTACTACAGTCAGCCCAAGACTACCCAGCACCGTTTTCTACCCCACGCACCGAAGAAAACACAGCTGCTACCTTTCACGAAGGACGACTACCCCACTTGTCCCAGGCGAAGAAGCAAGAAGAGCGTCTCCGGCTCACGTTTATATTCTTTTGTTTTTGTTTTTGTTGATCGCTTGTAATCGTAGATTTGATTAATTAATATAGTATATCAATAAAAATCGATATCAACTAAGAATGAGGGAGCGGTGTTGAACATATGTATTCAACTAATTTTTAACCTTAGTTTCTCCTTGAGTCGAGACGGCTCCGACCCTCCGTCTGGGCCTTGGCCACAATCATATTATCATTTCACCTCTGCCGCTCCGTATATGAAGATCTGAATGCCTAACCCGGATCTGATAGCAGATGGCCTGTGTCTGGGGGTTTCCCCCCTTAATCCAAGCTGTTACTTTAGATACTAAAATAGCATATGAAATGGTACGCTCCGACATTAGACTCCTAATATAGAGCTTTTGCCCGGCCTGGTCGCCACATGTTCACGGCCTGAGGACCTCCAGAGAATCGTCCCTTGCTTCCAGGATAGGCGCGGCCACTTGGCTTTCCAAAAACACCTCAAGGTGTTCTGGCCTATAATCCTTAGTATATAAGCTCTGCATGAGGCTGAGCCCTCAGACTAGGTTTGAGCCCCACACACGCCAAACTATCTCCGTGCGATATTATAATTCGATCTCTTCATACTCTCACACTTGTCCACCTCATACTGACTACCAGATAGCAAGTTAAAAGAGTACTAGATTGTGAAAAGAACTTATTGCGTTTCTCTATTATTAAATTAGACAGGCTAACAAATGTTAAGTATTCCAACAAGTTTTACTTCAAAACCCCAAAAAGCCCAGTCTTGACAAACACAGTAGAGAATTGTCTACAACATTATTTACATATTTGCCAACAACATTAAAATAATTACATGGTGGCTGAAGCTTGTTTGGACGGACATACAGAATCGAGAAATTGACGGCTATCCTGTACTCTAATCACACAAAAACTGCTGACCAAATTTGATGCACCAAACACCTCAGAAATTTCTATAACAAGGCTTTTGTAGGTCACGATAAATAGATCGGATACAAAATACTGATACAGATACAGACACTAGGCCGCATCCCCCAGAAAGGAGGGTGGCCGACGGCAAGGCGCACCTCACACCCTCATACGCTCACACTCACACAACTTAGCCCTTTTGTGCTAAAGGGTCCGGCCGGTAGCCCCTCAACTTACACTCTGGGTCCCGAATGCACCGAGGAACCGTCGTCAGCAGCAGGGCCCGACAGTTTTCACTGGTTTACCCCCGCCGCGT
>SDVV010036455.1:0-10949 GCA_016164225.1 Gammarus roeselii
TTAACAACTAAAACACCTAACAAAACTAAACCAACTAAAACAACTAAAACAACTAAAACAACTATAACAACTAAAACAACTAAAACCACTAAAACAATAAGAACAACTAAAACAGCTATAAAAACCAAAACAACTAAAACACATAAAACAACTATAACAACTAAACAACTAAAGTAACTAAAACATCAATAACAACTATATCACCTAAAACAACTATAACACCTATAGCAACTCTAACACCTGAAACAACTAAAGCACCTATAACAACTAGAACAACTAAACAACAAAAAACAACTAAAACAACTATAACACCTAAAACAACTAAAACATATATAACAACTAAACAACTATAACAACTGAAACAACTAAAACAACTAAACACATAAAACAACTAAACACCTGAATCAACTAAAACAACTGAAACAACTAAACCACTAAAACACCTAAACAACTATCACAATTAAAACAACTAAACACCTAAAAACAACAAAACAACAATAACAACTAAAACACATAAAACAACTAAAAAAACATAACACCTAAAATAACTGAAGCATTAAAACAACTATAACACCTGAAACAACTAAAACACCTAGAACAACTAGAACACCTAAAATAATTAGGCTCCTTAAACAACTTAACAACTAAAACAATTGAAACAACTAAAACAACTAAAACAACTGAAACAAATGAAACAACTAAAACACCTAGAACAACTACAACAACTAAAAAACTTAAACAACTAAAACAATTAAAACACCTAAAACAACTGAAACAACTATAACACCTAAAATAACTCTAACACCTAAGACAACTAGAACGCCTAAGCAACTAAAACACCTTGAACAACTAAAACACCTAGAACACCTAAAACAACTAAAACACCTAGAACAACTTATACACCTAAAACAACTTAAACACCTAGAAACAACTAAAACACCTACAACAACTTAAACACATCAAACAAATGAAACACCTAAAAACAACTAACACCAAAAACGACTAAAACACCTAGAAACAACTGAAACACCTACAACAACTAAATCACCTAAAACAACTTAACAACTAAAACAACTAAACAACTAAAACACCTATAACAACTTAAACAACTAAAACAACTTAAACAACTAAAACCACTGCAACACCTAACACAACTAAACCAAATAAAACAACTAGAACAACTATAACAACTAAAACAACTATAACAACTAAACAACTATAATACCTAGAACAACTATAACACCTAAATCACCTGTAACACTTAAACAACAAAAACACCTAGACCAACTACAAAAACTAAAACAACTAAAACAACTCAAACAACTAAACCATCTAAAACACCTTAAACACCTAAAGTCCCTATAACACCTTGAACAACTAAAACACCTTAAACAACTAAAACACTCACAACAACTATGAAAACTAAAACAACTAAAACAACAATAACACCTATAACAACTTTAACACCTAAAACAAATTTAACAACTAAAACAACTAAAACACCTAACACTTCTAGAACAACTGAAACAACTAAAACAACTAAACCACTAAAACAACCAGAACAACTAAAACAACTATAACAACCATAACAACTATAACACCTATAACAACTATAACAACTAAAACAACTAAAACAACAATAACAACTATAACAACTATAACACCTAGAACAACTATAACACCTAAAACACCTATAACACCTGAAACAACTAGAACACCTATAACAACTAAAACAACTATAACAACTAAAACAACTAAAACAACTAGTACAACTAAAACAACTAAAATAACTAAAACAACTAAAACAACTAGAACAACTAGAACACATAAAACAACTAAACACCTAAACAACTATAACAACTGAAACAACTAAACAACACAAGCAACTAAAACACCTATAACGCCTAAAACAATTATAAGAGTTAGAACAACTAAAACACCTAAAAACAACTACAACAACTATAAAAACTAAAAAAAAAACTATAACACCTAATCAACTATAAAAACTATAACACCTAATAAACTAGAACACCTAAAACATCTATAACACCTACACCAACTGAAACACCTAGAACAACTAAAACACCAGAAACAATAAAACACCTTAAACAACTAAACAACTAAAAGAACCTAAACAACTGAGACAACTGAAACAAATAAAACAACTAAAACACATAAAACAACTAAAACACCTAAAACACCTGAAACAACTAAAACACCTATAACAACTAGAACACCTACAACAATTTAAACTCCTAAAACAACTAAAACACTTAGAATAACTAGACACATGCAACAACTTTAACCCCTAGAACAACTAAAACAACTAAAACTCCTGAAACACCTAAACACCTATAACAACTAGAACACATAGAACAACTAAAACAACTAAAACAACTAAACAACTAAACAACTGAAACAACTGAAACGACATGAACACCTAAAACAAATAAAACACCTAAAAAACAACTAAACACCTGCAACAACTGTAACACTTAAAACAACTTTAACACCTGAAACCACTGAAAAACTAAAACACCAATAACAACTAAAACAACTAAAACAACTAAAACAACTAAAACAACTATAACACATGAAACAACTAAAACAACTAAAACAACTAAAACACCTAAAACACATACAACAACTAAAACACCTAAAACAACTGAAAATAACTAAAACAACTATAACAACTAGAACAACTATAACAACTAGAACAACTAAAATAACTAAAACAACTAAAAAACAACTAAAACAACTAAAAAAAAACTAAAAGAAATAACACAACTAAACAACTTAAACAACTAAAACAACTAAAACACCTATAACAACTAGAACAACTACAACAACTAAAAAAACTAGAACAACTATAACACCTATAACAACTAAAACACCTATGACAACTTAAACAACTATAACAACTAAAACAACTATAACAAATAAAACACCAATAACCACCAAAACAACTAAAAAACCTAAAACACCTATAATACCTACAACAACTATAAAACCTAAAACAACTAGCAACAACTAAAACAACTAGAACAACTAGAACAACTAAAATAACTAAAATAACTAAAATAACTAAAATAACTACAACAACTAAAACAACTACAACACCTATAACACCTAAAATAACTATAACAACTAAAACAACTATAACACTTGAATAACTACTAACAACTATAACAACTAAAACACCAAGAACAACTAAAAGAACTATAACACCTAATAACTATAACACCTATAACAACAATAACACCTATAACAACTATAACACCTAAAACAACTGAAACACCTAGAACAACTAAAACACCTAGAACAATTAAACACCTTAAACAACTGAACAACTAAAATAACTAAATCAACTACAACAACTAAAACAACTAAATTAATTAAAACAACTTAAACACCTAAAACACCAAAAAACACCGACAGCAACTATAACACCTATAAAAATTAATAACAACTAACAACTAAAACTACAACAACTAAACATTTAAAACAACTAAAACAACTAAAACACCTATAACAACTATAACAACTAAAACAACTAAAACAACTACAACAACTAAAACAACTATACAACTAAAACAACTAAACAACTAAATCAACTAAGAAACAACTATAACACCTAAAACATCTAAAACACCTACAACAACTGAAACACCTAAAAAAAATACGAACAACTATAACAACTAAAACAATTAAAACAACTAGAACAGTTAGGAAAACTAAAACAACTAAAACAACTAAAACAACTAAAACAACTAAAACAAATATAACAACTATAACAACTAAAACAACTAAAACATCTTAAACAACTAAAACACCTATAACAACTAAACAACTAAAACAACTAATACAACTAAAACAACTAAGACAACTAAGACAACTAAAACAACTAAACAACTAAACAACTAAAACAACTAGAACACTTAAAACAACTGAAACACCTATAAGATCTAAAACAAATAAAACAACTAAAACAAATAGAACACCTAAAATACTTCAAACAACTAGAACACTTAAAACACCGAAACACCTAAAACAACTGAAACACCTAAAACAACTAGAAATAACTAAAACAACTAAAACAACTATAGCAACTGCAACAATTATAACAACTAAAACAACTAAAAAACAACTAAAAATTACTAAAACACATAAAACAATTAAACACTTATAACAACTAAAACAACTAAAACCACTAAAAAAACTATTACAGTTAAAACAACTATAACAACTGAAACAACTAAAACAACTTAAACAACAATAACAACTGAAACAACTAAAACAACTTAAGCAACTAAATCACCTAAACCAACCAAAACAACTAAACAACTAAAACAACTAAAACAACTAAAACAACTAAAACAAATTAAAGAAATAAAACAACTAAAACATCTTAAACAACTAAAACACCTGAAACAACTAAAACACCTAAACAACTAAAAACCACTATAACACATAGAATAACTTAAACACCTAGAACAACTAAAACACCCAAAAACTTAAACACCTAAAACAACTGAAACACCTATACAACTTGAACAACTAAAACAACTACAACACCTAACACAACTAAACCAACTAAAACAACTAAAACACCTACAACAACTAGAACACCTAAACAACTAGAACACAAAAAAACAACTAGAACACCTGAAACAACTAAAACACTTAGAACAACTAAAACAACTAGAACACCTAAAACACCTAAAACACCTAAAAACAACTACAACACCTATAACAACTAGGACAACTGAAACAACTTAAACACCTACAACACCTTAAACACCTAAAACAACTAAAACACATAAAACAACGAAAACAACTAAAACAACTAAACAACTAAAACAACTAAACAACTGAAACAACTAAAACAACTAACACCTAAAAAAACTAAAACAACTTAAACAACTATAACAACTAAAATACCTAAAATATTTATAACAACTAAACAACTATAACAACTAAAACAACTTAAACAACTTGAACAACTAGAAACACTAAATCAACTACAACAACTGAATTACCTAAACCAACTAAAACAACTAAAACAAATAATTAACTTGAACAACTATAACACCTAAAACACCTAAAACAACTATAACACCCAAAACAGCTAAAACATTTAAACACCTGGAACAATTAAAACACCTATAACAACTACAACAACTGAAACAACCAAAACAACTAAACAACTATACCAACTAAAACAACTAAAACAACTGAAACAAATTAAAGAACTAAAACAACTAAAACATCTTAAACAACTAAAACACCTAAACAACTGAAACACCTAAACAACTAAAAACAACTATAACACATAGAACAACTAAAACACCTAGAACAACTAAAACACCCAAACAACTTAAACACCCGAAACAACTAAATAACCTAAACAACTTAAACACTTAAAACACCTATAACACCTAAAACAACTAAAACACCTACAAAAAACTAACACACCTAAACAACTATAACACCTAACCACCTAAAACACCTAAAATACATATAACACCTATAAACAACTATAACACCTTAAACAACTAAAACAGCCATAACAACTTTAACACCTAAAACCACTATAACAACTATAACAACTGAAACAACTATAACAACAATAACACCTAGAACAACTATAACACCTAAAACAACTAAAACACCTATAACAACTAAAACAACGATAACAACTAAAACAACTATAACAACTAAAACACCTAAAACATCCGGACAACTAGAACACATTTAACACCTATAACACCTACAACAACTATAACAGCCAAAACAACTATAAACAACGAAAACAACTAGAACAACAAAAACAACTAGAACAACTATAACAACTATAACAACTAAAACAACAGAAACAACTAAAACAACTATAACAACTAAAACAACTAAAACACATAAAACAACTAAAACAGCTGAAACAACTAAAGCAACTAAAACAACTACAACACCTAAAACAAATATAACAACTAAAACAAATAAAACACCTAAAAAACAACTAAAACATCTATAACAACTATAACAACTATAACAAATAAAACAACTAAAACAACTAAACAACTATAACACCTAAAACAACTAAAACACCTATAACACCAGTAACACCTAAAACAACTAAAACACCTAGAACAACTACAACAACTAAAACAACTTAATCAACTATAACAGCTAAAACACCTAAAACAACTGAAACAAGTATAACACATGAAATAACTATAACACCTATAACAACTAGAACACCTAAACCAACTAAAACCCCTAGAACAACTAAAACACCTAGAACACCTAAACAACTAAAACACCTAGAACAACTAAAACACTTAAAACAACTTAAACACCTAAAACAACTAAAACACCTACAACAACTTAACACCTCAAACATTTAGAAACACCTAGAACAACTATAACACCCAAAACCTGTAAAACACCTAAACAACTTGAACACCTAAAACACCTAAAACAACTAAAACACCTATAACAACTAATTCTCCAAAACAACTATAACACCTGAAGAACCTAAACCACCCAAAACACCTTGAATACCTGTAACACCTACAACGACTCTAACAACTCAAACAACTATAACACCCAAAACAACTAAAAAACTATAACAACTAAAACAACTAGAACACCTAAAACAACTAAAAGACCTAAAACAACTTTAACAACTAAAACAACTATACCACCTAACACAACTGCAACAACTAAAACAACTAGAACAACTAAAACAACTATAAAAACTAAAACAACTAAAACCACTACAACAACTAGAACAACTAAAACAACTATAACAACCATAACAACTAAAACACCTATAACAACTATAGCAACTAAAACAAATAAATCAACTAAAACAACAATAACAACTGAACCACTATAACACCCAAAATTACAAAAACACCTATAACACCTGTAACACCTGAAACAACTAGAAAACCTTAACAACTAGAACAACTAAAACAACTAAAACAACTGGAACAACTGAAGCACCTATAAACAACTAAAACACCTATATCAACTAGAACAACTAAAACAACTATAACAACTAAAACAACTAAAACCACTACAACAACTAAAACAACTAAAACAACTATAACAACTATAACACATAAAACACCTTAAACACTTAAAACAACTAAAACACATAGAACAACTATAACAACTAAAACAACTAAAACAACAAAACAACTGAAACAACTAAACAACTAAAACACCTAGAACAACTACAACACCTAAAACAACTAAAACACCTGTAACAACTAGAACACCTACAACAACTAAAACACCTGAAACCTCTGAAAAACCTAAAAGACTTATAACAAATAAAACAACTAGAACAACTAAAACAGCTACAACACCTAATAACAACTACAACAACTATAACACCTAAACACCTAAAACACCTACAACCACTAAAACACCTAAAACAACTTATAATAACAAAAACAACTACAACAACTAAAATAACTCTAACAACTAGAACAAATAAAACACCTAAAACAACTGAAACTACTATAACACCTATAATAACTATTACACCTTAAACAACTATAACACCTAAAACATTTGAAACCCCTGCAACAACTAAAACACCTGAAACCACTGAAACACCTGAAACACATATAACAAATAAAACAACTAAAACAACTAAAAACGCTAAAACACCAATTAACAACTATACAACTAATCAATTAAAACACCTACAACACCTACAACAACTAAAAAACCTAAAACAACTAAAAATAACTAAACAACTAAAAAACTAAAACACATAGAACAACTAAAACAACTAAAACAACGAAACAACTGAAACAACTAAACACCTGAAACACCTAAAACAACTACAACACCTGAAACAACTAAACACCTGAAACCTCTAAAACTCCTACTACAACTAAAACACCTGAAACCACTGAAACACCTATAACACCTACAACACCTAAAACACCTAATACAACTTAAAAACCTAAAACAACTAATACACCTAAAACAACTATAACACCTAAACCACCTAAAACACCTAAAACACCTAAATACCTATAACACATAGAACAACTATAACACCTTAAACAACTACAACACCCACAACAACTGAAAAACTAAAACAATTGAAACATCTATAACACCTTAATCAACTAAACACCTAAACAACTTTAACAACTAAAACACCTAACACAACTAAACCAACTAAAACAACTAAAACAACTAAAACAACTATAACAACTATAACAACTAAAACCACTAAAACAATTAGAACAAGTAAAACAACTATAAAAACCAAAACAACTAAAACACCTAAAACAACTATAACAACTGAACAACTAAAGCAACTAAAACAACAATAACAACTATATCACCTAAAACAACTATAACACCTATAGAAACTCTAACACCTGAAACAACTAAAGCACCTATAACAACTTGAACAACTGAAACAACAAAAACAACTAGAACAACTAAAACACCTAAAACTACTAAAACACCTATAACAACTAAACAACTATTACAACTAAAACAACTAAAACAACTAAACACATAAAACAACTAAACACCTGAATCAACTGAAACAAATGAAACAACTAAACAACTAAAACAACTTAAACACCTAAAACAACTATCACAATTAAAACAACTAAACACCTAAAAACAACTAAACAACTATAACAACTAAAACACATAAAACAACTAAAGAAACATAACACCTAAAATAACTGAAGCATTAAAACAACTATAACACCTGAAACAACTAAAACACCTACAACAACTAGAACACCTAAAACAATTAGGCTCCTTAAACAACTTAACAACTAAACAATTGAAACAACTAAAACAACTAAAACAACTGAAACAAATAAAACAACTAAAACACCTAGAGCAACTACAACAACTAAAACACCTAAAACAACTAAAACACCTAGAACAACTTAAACACCTAAAACAACTTAAACACCTAGAAACAACTAAAACACCTACAACAACTTAAACACACCAAACAAATGAAACACTTAAAACAACTAACACCCAAAACGACTAAAACACCTAGAAACAACTAAAACACCTACAACAACTAAATCACCTAAAACAACTTAACAACTAAAACAACTAAAACAACTAAAACACCTATAACAACTTAAACCACTTAAACAACTAAAACAACTTGAACAACTAAAACCACTGCAACACCTAACACAACTAAACCAAATAAAACAACTACAAAAACTAAAACAACTAAAACAACTCAAACAACTAAACTATCTAAAACACCTAAAACACCTAAAGTCCCTATAACACCTTGAACAATTAAAACACCTTAAACAACTAAAACACTCACATCAACAATGAAAACTATAACAACTAGAACAACTATAAAACCTATAACAACTATAACACCTAAAACAAATTTAACAACTAAAACAACTAAAACACCTAACACTACTAGAACAACTGAAACAACTAAAACAACTAAACCAATAAAACAACCAGAACAACTAAAACAACTGTAACAACCATAACAACTAAAACACCTATAACAACTATAACAACTAAAACAACTAAAACAACAATAACAACTATAACAACTATAACACCTAGAACAACTATAACACCTAAAACACCTATAACACCTGAAACAACTAGAACACCTGTACCAACTAGATCAACTATAACAACTAGAACAACTAAAGCAACTAGAACAACTATAACAACTAAAACAACTATAACAACTAAAACAACTAGAAAAACTCGAACACATAAAACAACTGAACACCTAAAACAACTTTAACAACTAAAACAAGTAAACAACACAAACAACTAAAACACCTATAACGCCTAAAACAATTATAACAATTAGAACAACTAGAACACCTAAAAACAACTACAACAACTATAAAAACTAGAAACAACTAAACACCTAATCAACTAAAAAAACTATAACACCTAATAAACTAGAACACCTAAAACATCTATAACACCTACACCAACTGAAACCCCTAGAACAACTAAAACACCAAAAACAATAAAACACCTTAAACAACTAAACAACTAAAAGAACTTAAACAACTGAGACAACTGAAACAAATGAAACAACTAAAACACCTAAAACAACTAAAACACCTAAAACACCTAAAACACCTAAAACAACTAAAACACCTATAACAACTAGAACACCTACAACAACTTAAACTCCTTAAACAACGAAACACATAGAAAAACTAGACACCTGCAACAACTATAACCTCTAGAACAACTAAAACAACTAAAACTCCTGAAACAACTGAAACACATAGAAAAACTAGACACCTATAACAACTAGAACACATGGAACAACTAAAACAACTAAAACAACTAAACAACTAAACAACTGAAACAACTAAAACGACATGAACACCTAAAACAAATAAAACACCTAAAACAACTAAACACCTGCAATAACTGAAACACTTAAAACAACTATAACACCTGAAACCACTGAAAAGCCTAAAACACCTATAACAACTAAAACAACTAAAACAACTAAAACAACTATAACACCTAAAACAACTAAAACATCTAAAACACCTAAAAACACATACAACAACTAAAACACCTAAAACAACTGAAAATAACTAAAACAACTATAACAACTAGAACAACTATAACATTTAGAACAACTAAAATAACTAAAACAACTAAAAAACAACTAAAACAACTAAAAAACTAAAAGAAATAACACAACTAAACAACTAAAACAACTATAACAACTAAAACACCTATAACAACTAGAACAACTACAACAACTAAAACAACTTGAACAACTATAACACATATAACAACTAAAACACCAATAACAACTTAAACAACTATAACAACAAAAACAACTATAACAAATAAAACCCCTATAACCACCAAAACAACTAAAAAACCTAAAACACCTATAACACCTACAACAACTA
>SDVV010036456.1:0-10948 GCA_016164225.1 Gammarus roeselii
TGTTAACAGAGATGTGGTATTTGATTGTAGTATTGCACGTATATATTGATGGGATAAATTTGTGGTAGTCTTAAACGAGTGCTTACGGCTCGACTTCGTATGCATTACCTCTTAATCTAAGTCGGTGAGAGGTCGATTGAACTGTTTGGTTAAATTGGACATCAACTACAAAGCATCCGGTATCTAAGGGCCTTGAGAGCACTTGCCGGTTGAAGCAAAGGCAGGGTCTTTTCCGGAAAATACCTAATATATATAGAGGAGCCAAATAAGGCAGTTGAGTTCAGTGCCCTGAGATCGTGATGAAGAGTGGGTTGTCGTGCTCCGCGAAGTTATGGGATACCACATTTTCCTGGTTAAATTGAAGTGTGTGTAAAGAATCAACTTGCCCTGTCTAATAAATGTGTTTCGTCAATCATGATCAGCATAATTTAACGTAAAAAAATACCGTAGTAAGCCCCTAAGGCATAAGAAAATGTCCTCACCAAGCCGCTTGATCGACCTCTCAGGTCCAATATCAGGAAAACCTTCGCGCGGTTTGGACTGTTATAAGCGATGTTCATGTATTGAACTCCGCGAACCAATATTCCTTGTGCCTGCGGTATAGATGAGTACCATAAATATTTAATACCGGGAGATAAAGGTGATGATATTAACGATCCATGCTTGGCGTCGTGGCAAATAAATTCATGTTGGGTGTGTAGGAATTGTCTGAACTGGTCGGCATTGACAAAAATGTACATTGCTTTCTTATAATGTTTAAATCTCATTTGTGTTTTAGGTAGAAACCCCACACGTAGTCATGATTGGGTGTGTGACACGGGTATATGCATGTTTTTAGGAGTGTAATGTGAATTTGCTGCTGCTGTGGGCTATGCCGCCGCGTACAAAAATTATGTATTCTGGGAATGTATTGTAATTATGCTTGACTCGTGTCACGCATCTCTTTCATGCCCGTATTAACATTAAGTCCATTTTGTGGGTGGAGGGCTATGACTAATGACCAACTTCAGACATTCCTAATATATCCGCGGGGTAACCTGTATGGGAATATTTTTTCAAAGCAACTGTACATTCGTGAGACATGTTTGTTTAAGTCTTTCGTGCTCATGTCAGCTGTAAGACCCTTCTGAGTACCAGGTCAGGAGCCGACCAGCCGTTCCAAACAGGTCTCTTTCTACGCGCGTAACGGCGTATGATAACGCGACCCAAAGGGAACCTTTTATTTTTGCAGAATTTTTCTGATTTCAATGTGTTTATGTGGCGTTCAGATGATTTCGTTCACCTGAAATCCAGCGGAATCGTGCGGAACCTCTCCAAATTTCAGTGTGTTGTGTGTGGGTAAAACATAATTTTCCATTTAATTTCTTGAATTTCGTCTGTACTGAATGTGACGATGAAAATTCAGTGGCTCATTACGTGATATTATTTTTCATGTTCCTATTACTTCTCTCATTGGTGGGACTGGTTTCATATTTTTTGGTCTAGTTCGCATAAATTGCAGCATAAGTTATGGAAGTTTTACCTAACTGCAGTGCATGTTATTGTGTGGATCTTATTTCTATTACCTAAATTTTCAATTATGATTTTATACCTTTATGACTCTGAGGTGTTAAATGTCAGTTCATTTTAAGTGCGGATCTTATGTTTCTAATTTTTTCATTCTTATTTTGTGTACATTGACTTTGAGGTGTTAATGAATTATTTTGTGTGGAACTTATTTTCTTGCTTTAAATTATTTTCATTTTGTGATGTGTTTAAATTATGGGTCTGTTCACATAATTACCGCATGATTTGTGTATTTTGGCGGGCCTTATTTTGGTTATTCTGAACTAATTATTTCTGAGTTTGTGCTTATATTATTTCTGATTTTGAGCGTACATGACCTGCATATTTATGTTAAATTTTGCATAATTTAATATGGGGGGATATTTTGGGCATTTGGCCGGTACACGCATATCACCCCGTGCATGTGAGTGTCGCATAGAAGCATCATCGCAACGAACGGGATTTTTCGCGCAATTGGGTGATAGATTTCAAAACTGCGATCGAAAAAAGAAATGGCTCCTGGGAAGAAAGTCGGCACGCGAGCTAGCACGAGGCAGAAGGCGAAGTCTGTTGGCGCAGCATCAGTTACGCAGGAACCCGCGACGCTAGGTACCCCGGTACAAGAGTCGTCCTCCAGCCAATCCTTGACACCCGCCAACCTGCCGAATGTGGCGCAGCCGCATGCCTTAATTAGTCACACCCCCCGAAACCCATAGCTGTTGCCACCAAGGCAAACCGCACCAGTCAGGCAAGCCACGGCAGTTCAATCCGCGCTGTACCTGGTATCGCCACAGGATGTTGGGCAATGGCTTGCGACAGCTCCGCCTTCTAGGGCCAACCCTGCCCCATGTACCACCGCACCCACTGAGTTGGTGACCACGCAGCCGATCGAAAATGAGAGGAGGGCCTATTGGTTGATACAGGATACTAACTCCATACCGACCTCTCAAATGCGCCCTACCCGGCATGTTGCAGCTCAGTCCGTGGCCAACGATAGAGGGGATTTGACACCGACAGACGAGGTCGACCCGATCCAACCCAGACGGCCCGACTATCCCAGGTCGACATCAACATCGGCCAGCGTCCAAACCCCCTCCATGTCAAGCGCCGCACCCCCACATATGACGATGGCGATTATCTTCGCCTGCGCCTATCTAATTAAGGCCGTAGGCGATGGCAAGAAGGACTGTAGCGCATGTGTTGAGCAGCTCACCAACATAATAGCCTTGCTCGGGAACAAATATGACAGGCTACGCCTTGTGCAAGCTTCACTTAGCGGGGAGGCAAAGGTAAAATTCATGGTACTTGCATTCACGAGCTTTACCGACGCGGTGGAATGGATCAAATTCTTCCGGGACGAATCGGGTAAGAAGCACTTTACCGCCGCTGTCGCGGACGTGAATGAAAGCAGGCAGCGTAAGGGACAAACGGCGCGCAAATATATCAAGGAGCAAGCAAAAACGTTTAGGACGGAGCATAGAAACCACCACGACGAGGTCCTCATCGCGATATTGATTCCTCGAATGAACGAGCGTATATCAAGCTGTTTTAAGCGCTCCTTCAAACCGTTGACCATTGAAGAACTGATAGTGGAATCATGCCGCGCCGGAAACGAAGCTATATCTAGATTACGACCCATCGATAGCAGAACGAGTCGAGACCCCATACCATCGGGAAAAACAAGAAACAGCGACAGTAGAGACACGGCAAAGCGTTATGCAGGTGGAACAGCACCAGAATTTTCGGCGTAGCGGCCGAAACAGAATTTCCCGCGATTACGCAGACAAATATCAGGAAGCCAACAAAGATGGTACGCCGGCCCCTCCTCAAGTTAACGTGCCGACCCAACACTCGTACCCAGCGTACGCGGAACGGCAGGCAATTGTTGCCCAAGACCTGAGCGTGCGCCCTCCAACCAGACTCGCGATCTTACCTGTGACCACGATATAACACAGTCCCGTCCCATCAGTGGTTATCGCCCCGCCCGGCGCCACAGCCCCTATCCTTCTTCCAGACGCAGTGGGGCTACCATCAAGTGCTTCAAATGTGAAGGCCACATGGCAAGGCAATGTCCTACCCATGGGAAAAGAAACTAGCGAACCCTACCCCATACACGCGCGCGTTAGGAATAGGTAGGGTACCAAAGACGATTTTGAATATCAAAGGAATTTATATGCGCGTATTAATAGACTCTGGATCAAGTCTGACCATTTTAAAGGCAAGTTTCACCAACGAGTTAGTCAAGCGAGGAAGCATCATCGAGCCTTGCAAAAAGGTGATCACGACACTGACGGACTATCGGAAGAAAATTGGACGAAAAATAAAGATTTGCGTATCAACCCTCGAAGGTGCTGTGGAAGGCTACGCGTACATGATCAACACTAGCAGATTCTCCGGAAATTTGTTCTTGGGTTCCCATTTAATGGGACAACTGCACGCCACCATCGATTATCAAAGGAAGGGATTCAAAATTGCCGGCAATTTGCATCCCTTCACAAACAAAAATGTTGATGCCGAAAGCACTCTGGCTATCAGCGAGAGACCAATTACCGAGTTGATCGGTAGAGTGCCCATCGACACGCGCGTGCTCCCCGGCACTGCAATTGTTATCCGATTGCAAACCCCCGCTGCCTTGGAAGGACGAACGGTAATAGCGGTGCTATTCACGAGATACGACGGAGCTGCGGCGAGTACGGTGTGCGTGGTCAAGGATCATTGCGTGCACATAGTATATGCCAAATTCGACGATCGTCCCCTTACATTGCGAGGAGGGACCAATATTGCAAGGATACATGGACTCCACGAGGAAGAGGAAGACGAAACTGTTCTCATTTGCAACGATAGCGAAAATATCGAGGAGCACTCCAATGAAGAAGACGACAAAGACGCCGCCATCGTCATGCAAATCGACAACGTGGATGTCAGCAACCTAGACCCGGACACCGGCGACAAGCTGAAGCAATTATTGTGGAAATATAAGAGCACAATTACTGCTTCGGACACGGATATTGGGCATCACGTAGACTACGAGCACCCCACCCGAGTAACGAACGAGACCCCTATAAACGTAAAGCAATGGCACTTGCCATTCGCGCGTAAGCAAATACTCGAAGAATGTGTCGCGAAAATGGTTAAAGCCGGAATAATCCAGAAATCAACGTCACCGTGGAGTGCTCCCGTTGTGATCGTTTAGAAACCGGACGGCTCGGCAAGGATCGTAATCGATTACCGCCGTTTGAACGCTGTTTCAGTCAAGAAAAAGTTCACTATTACTAACATAATACACTCAGTGGAACAAATGGGAAAACACGCTATCTATAGCATAATCGACAGTGCGTCAGCATTCCACCAAGTCTCATTGAGCAGAGAGAGCCGCAAGTACACTGCGTTCGAAGCCGAGTCTGGACATTACGAATACCTACGAATGACGATGGGAGCGTCGGGAAGTGGCTTCAAGTACCAAAGGATGGCGTGTGCCATCTTGAAGCGACATCTCGGTCTGGGAAATTACGCGATGGCCTTTCAGGACGACATCTGTATGTACGCGGAAACTGTGGAGGAACATTTCTAACGCTTAGAGGAAATCTTGAAGGCCTTTCAAAATGCAAGAATGAAAATCGGATTTAAAAAATGTGTTTCCCTTAAAACTCAAGTTAAATTCCTAGGGCACATAATTGATCGAGACGGGACCCGGCCAACCAAAACCAACATCGAGTCCATGCAGAAATACCCTAGACCAACTACTGCAAGGGAAATCAAGCAATTTCTAGGAATGGTAGGGTTCTATGGCCGGTTTAGTCCAAATTAATCGGAAACAGCAGCATCATTAACCCACCCGACCAAGAAAAATACCATGTTCGTGTGGACGGAAGACCAGGAGGAAGCTTTTTTAACACTAAAGGACAAAATGACTAATGCTCCAGTGTTGCATACTCCAGACTTCACCAAGGACTTCTTATTGCATACAAACGCATGACAGGTGGCCATTGCAGCTGTCCTCAATCAAAAGCCTGACGGAGTCGAGTTCCCGATAGCGTATTACTCAAGCAAGCTAAAAGACGCAGAAGAGAGGTACGCAGTCACCGTATTAGAAGCGCTCGCGGTGGTCGACAGCGTGAGACACTTTCATCCGTGCTTGGCCGAGCGTAAATTCAATGTGATAACGGATCACACGGCACTCCGAAGCATTTTCCAGTATAAGAACAGCAACAATAATCGTCTGGCACGGTGGGCCTTGTGCCTAAGCCAGTACGATTATGAGGTGGAATACAAGTAGGGCCGCCTACACCTTGTACCTGATGCTCTGTCCAGGAGCCCCGACCCGGAAGAGGATGACAGCGGAGAAAGCGAGGAAGATTTTGTCACCACCGACGAAGTCGAAGCCGAAGAAGTCAGCATAACGACCGCTCAGGAAAAGCTAACAAGAGACAACGTTATCGCCGAACAAGGTCAAGACGACATGTGGGGTCCGATTCAAAGGTTCATCGGCGGGGAAGTGGACAAAGACATCCCCAAATGGGCGACCGACTCGGATTTTTTCGTTGAAGAAGGTTTACTCATGAAACGAGTGGTCGTGAGGAAACCGCACAGAACATACGAAACGATCGTCATTCCTGCATCACTAAAGAAATATGCCTTAACCATGGTGCTTGACTCCGAGATAGGAGGACATCAAGGTAACCTGCGCACATGGCAACGCGCATGCGGTCAATATTACTGGCTGAACATGATCGCTGATATAAACGCATACATAAAAACGTGTTTGGTATGTCAGCGACGCAAGTCTCACTGCAGGATTATCCCACCGATGGGTGAGTTCCCCGAATTAACAAGACCTCTGGAACGCGTGGGTGTAGACCTAACAAAGCTCCCAGTTAGTGACGAGGGTTACTGCTACGTTTTAACGATGGTAGATCACCTAACGAAACATCTGGTGACGTATCCCCAGCGCAGTAAATCAACACAGCAAGTGACAGAAAGGTTTCTGGAATTCGTGACCACATACGGGGCCATCGAAAACTTGGTTTCAGACCGGGGGACCGAGGTGAAGTCGCACTATTTCAGGATGTGTGCAAGAGACTCGGAACCATAAGTCGAACCACGACAGCATTTAACCTTCAAGGGAACGGAGCTGTCGAAGTGACACATCGCACCCTGAAAAACATCTTATCGCAAAAAGCTTCAAACGCCAAATGTCATGGGAAAAGAACCTCACATACGCCACACTGGCCATGAATACCGCGTTCCACTCGGTTGTGGAAAACACACCTTTCTACCTCTTCTTTGGCCGCGACGCGTACATGTCATTCAGCAACTTGTTTACCCCTCCAAGGATCGATTATACCAAGGGGGAGGATTACGCCTCAGAAATGACGGCGCGCATGTATTCAGCATTTAAGGTGGTCAGATGACTAATCAAGCAGGAGCACACAAGGATTGCCAAAAGGCGAGACAAAGTCGTCAATAGCGAAAAGTTGCAACCAGGGATGTGCGTTTTCGCACGAAATGAGACAGGATACAGATCATAACAACCAATGGCCTCCGAAACATACCGGACCCTACCGCGTGTTGGAATTAACGAGAACGAACGCGCGCATTAAGCATCTGTACAAGAAGTCTCGAGAGCAATAAATGCAGCCTCATCGATGCATGTACGTTCAAATTAGAAACGACCCTTTTCCCATCCAACTAATCGAAGAGGAGACGGACACACTGGACGACGGCCCAGCTTACGAAGGGAACGAAGCAGAACAACCGGGGGAGCAGCAAACAAGTAGCAACGAAACTGCAGTCAGATATAACCAGAGGTGTAGGTAAAATCCACTGCAGAGTGACTATAAAGGGAAAGAGAAAAGGCGACAAACAAAAACACAAAAAACTATACACATATGAACAGAAGCCAGTCCTCTAAACTTTCCAAATGTAGATAATGTAAGTAACATCAAATTTAGGCATCAGGGTATGTTGAGGTACGGAAATTTGTCATGTAAGAACGCGTAGGGCCATACCATGTATAAACGTATTTAGTTATGAGATAATTGTAAAATTTAAGATACCAGCGCAGGCGAGACGCCAACTCATAACATGAGTACGTAACCTTGTGAACCCTAAAATTCATGAGCTGGGGAATATTAATGCAACGGTGAGGGTAGGCAAAGGAAACATCTTGCTGGGGAAACACTGATCGAAATCCGTGAACTTCCGTAATAGCAATGTTCGAAACATCGTAAAATAAGCGAATCAAAGACAGTAAAAGTTGTTTAAACAACCGTTGATCTGAAATGGCAGTGCCATTTGCCTGCATTTCGATAAGATGAGTAATGGCACGGGAAATTTGCTATAGCAAATTGGTCAGGGGTACCTGCATCGGCCGTACCGAATATTGGCGGATTAAACATGGAAACATGTCAAAACGTCAGAGGTAACGTAAGCTATGCAAGGACTTTCTCACCCAGACGTACATGGAGTGTATAGTTTATGGTCCTTTGATTAGTGTCAGTACGTAGCCTAGCTTTCCACGAGAACCAAATGCACCATAGAACCAAGCAAGAACGAAGGAGGCAGTACACAAGTGTGGGGGAAATTATGAGATGCGCAGTATGTATATATGTCCCCTCGAAGAAAAATTCTCCTTATTGGATTTGGTGACATGGAAATCTCATAATATGAATCCGCACCTTTGTGAACACTGAGGTCATGAGCAAATGCACTATCAAGGAACCGGTGAAGGAAGGTAAACGAAATATCATCGGGGAAACCCTAGCATCGATCGAGTTTGTGACTTTCCGTTCTGGCAAATATTCTAAACGAAACATTACTAGGGGAACACCGAGGACATCTGTCAACTCCCGTACTGATAAATCATTTCCAGATGCCGCAATCAAAGCGAGGCAAAAACAGTAAAAGCTGCACTGGCAGCCGTTGATCTGAAATGGCAGTGCCATTGCATGCTCTTTAGACAAGATGCATCGTGATACGGGAAATTTGCCGTACCGAATATTGACGGGGTAAAACATGGAAACATGCCTAAACGTCAGAGGTAACGTAAGCTGTGCAAGGTCTTTTCCATCCAGACGTACATGGATTGGAAAAAATTATGATCCTTTGATTAGTATCACGATGTAGCCAAGCACCTTCGATAACCATACCAAATGACCACCAACGAGTGTAAACCACCTCCACACCATGACGCACCATCCAGTAAATCGTCTTCTAAATGTTAAAGTACTCATTTGCTAGGAATCAATGACGACAATTCCATTTAGATGCAGTACGGACTTCCCATCTTAAACATTCATTTCTAGGATTATCGTGGAAAAAAACTTACAGCAATAAGAAAATATTTACATATTCCTCTACTCTGCTGTATCCGACAATAAAATTGTAATACACTAAGGGTATCAATCATAGTAAATCAGAAATAAACGTAAAAGCAACGAGCTTTTGCCTAGGGGACTCTCTAAACCCTCCTATATATGGAAGAATGATCCTACAATACACATACAATACCCTAACAGCAAGACCGAGTTTGTAACAAATGGGATCTTCTATATATAAATATCCATGTCAAACATTGTGTCAGGATGTAAAAAATATATATAGAATACTAAAAATATACAATTTGTAACTAATTTGACCTGATTTTTTTTCTAAATTGTAGATGCAACCGTAATATATTCCAATATTGTAGTGGATACCCAATACCCTGCATCGAAGATGGAAATTCAACAGAGAACAAACTAAACTGAAAGATCTATACTAAAACTCATGAGTTATAACAAAGCAAGAAGAATGATGCAATAACCGATCAAATTAGACCTGAAATAGTGTCGAAGATGCAAACCTAAAATATCCTATATCCTACAAAAATCAACATAAATCAACCGATCATTACTAGGAATACATAACATAAAATAATAACTTACAATAAATCTATATCGTTCAGGTATTCTCGCTATTGGAATTCCGCGTCAATGGAACACCGATATATCTGATTAAAAACCTGGGTAATGCAATATGTAGGTAGATAGATTCTCTGTGCAGATATTGCATCAAGCCAAAATACAAACATCAACTTGCCAACTACCTGACTAATAATCCATACTATTCCTATAGATATTATATACATATGAAATAAATAGATGGAAAACACAAAATATTGCCTGGAATCCAACCTTCAGTCTGGTACCATACAGGGTCGATCGCACACTAAGGCTGCAAATTGAGTTATATAACATGCCTACCACACTAATTCTATAAAAGAATATATAGTGATAAATGAACAAAACAGACAAAATATCCCAACCCCAACCGCAACGAATCCACCAATCAACCATCGAATGAGTCAATTATATCCTCAATCAGACACGATTACAAACATATATGTCCACAGAAAAAATATATTGAATTATAATCCAGACATAAATATATGACGAACCAATCACTCATAACGTATCAAACGTGCTGCGGATACAAATTTATTAGACAAAGAACAGGCATGAACAAACTCACCTTATTTTCCGGGAGCGCATCCTAAATTTTGCTATGGTAATTCTACACCCCCCCCCCCTTCAGAAACTTGTTATAACACTATTACTACCAGAATCGAATAAATATATATATCACGAGCAGCAGTTAGTGACCAAGCGCACCTCTATACAACCATTCAAAGAAGAAAAAACATATATATAAATACACTAAATATCAAAAATACAATATAATGGTAAATGTTCATAATATAAAAACTGCCAATCTAGGCCGCAAGCATTCGTGTCACCCGACTTCGCGTCGCCGTCCATGAAATGTGGGGTGCAAACTCCCTAGACTGAACGGCAACTCTATTAACGCCTATTTTTATTCCTTCACTACTCCGCGTTCCCGTGCTATACCATCTACAACGTGATTACAGGATACATTTCGAAACAAGAATCAGTCCTTCAAAAAACACAATTAAATCGCTTTATCGAAAATTTGCGGATACCGGGAATGTTAATGACAAACCACGATCTGGAAGAAAAAAGTCAATTCGAACTGAAGACGTAATCGAAAGAGTTGCTGTAAGCATTACAGATAATCCTAAAGCCTCCCCTAGAAAACGTGCTTCTCAATTAACCATTTCTCAATCGACATTATGCCGCATTCTGAAAAAGGACTTAAAGTTGAAGCCCTACAGAATTCAGTTGATTCAACAGATATTGCCTAATGATCATCACCAACGTCATTGATATTCCGAATCCTTTCTTCGTTTGTGCGAGGATGCCACTTTCATCGAAAACATCATCTTCTCTGACGAAGCTCACTTTCACTTAACTGGTCATGTAAACAATCATAATTTCAGAATTTGGAGCCATGAAAATCCACGCGAAATCCAAGAAAGACAATTGCATTCTCTTCGTGTTACTGT
>SDVV010036457.1:0-10948 GCA_016164225.1 Gammarus roeselii
TATATAATTGACCATGATTGGTTGTCCACCTGTAATATGTTTTTCGAACATGCGTGAATGTTGTGCCATAACCCTAAAATTGTTCACCTAAATGTGTATTTTATTCCATAAATATATATGTATAAGCAATACCTGCTATTCAATTGAGTCATTCAATAACAAATCTAGTAATATATATAATGCCCACCTACCGCGCGGAATATTCCATAACAATCATATAGAGGGTTGACAAAACCTAATAACGTACATCTATATAATCCGTACGTAAGCAATCGTAAATGAAAGCAACCAGATACCGTAAGGAAACTGAAATTTCCCGTATGGAAAGGTATTTTCCACGAGAACCATATACCTCGAGATAAAATCTTTGTGTGACATTTGACAGATACAGATCATTCGGACCACCCACTCTCAACTTCCCGGGTGGTCTCTCAAAACTTGAGTTCTTGGTATCTCTATGTACCATCAGTAACTAACTTGACCACAAGATCAATTTGTCTTAACATACAACTACAATGTCAGAGAAATACAGCGCCTGAGTCAGACACTAACAAATAACACAAATAACATACCTCATAACAATTACAATCGATAATAATACATTAAATGCGATAAAGCGAGTGGATTTAATCAATAATATCAAACGTGCAATAACAAAATATCATGTATAAACAATGCCTTCCATTCAAATGAGTAATTCAATAACAAACATAGTAATATTTATCATGTCCTCCTACCGTGTCAAATATTCCAAAACAATCATTTATAGCGTTGACATGACCTAATAACGTACATCTATATATCCGTACGTGAGCAATCGTAAATGAAAGCAACCAGATACCGTAAGGAAATGGAAATTTCCCGTATGGAAGACTATTCTCCAAGAGGACCAAATATCTCGAGATAAAATCTTTGTGTGACATTTGACCGATACAGATCATTTGGACCACTCACTCTCAACTTCCCGGGTGGTCTCTCAAAACTTGCGTTCTTGGTATCGCTATGTACCATCAGTAACTAACTTGACCACAAGATCAATTTGTCTTAACATATGACTACAATGTCCGAGATATACAGCGCCTGAGTCAGACACATTAACAAATAATATACTTCATAACAATTACATTCGATGATAGGTTCAAAGATCTAGTCATCCTATATATTATTCCTTCACATCCGTGTCTAGTAGCCCCCTAATTAAGGCCTTTCTAATTCCTTCACATCCGCGTCTTGTAGCCCCTAATTAAGGCCTATCTAATTCCTTCAGTAGGCCGTCTTGTACCCCCTAATTAAGGCCTATCTAATTCTTTCAGTAGGCTGTCTTGCACCCCCTAATTAAGGCCCATCTAATTCCTTCAGTAGGCCGTCTTGTACCCCTTAATTAAGGCCTATCTAATTCCTTCAGTAGGCCGTCTTGTACCCCCTAATTAAGGCCTATCTAATTCCTTCAGTAGGCCGTCTTGGGAAAATGGGCGTGCAAAAATCCGTAGACACCCCAAAAAAATTGCGTTCTTGTAGTACCCCAAAAAATTTGCATTCGTGTAGTACCACAAAAATTTGCGTTCATGTAGTTATATACTCTACTTATGTGAGTTTGCTCTTGCCTGTTCTTTGTCTCATAAATTTGTTTCCGTGGGCACGTTTGCTACGTTGTGAGTGTTTGTATCATTATATATTTATGAATGGTTTTTTGTTTCTATATATTTTTTCTGTGGACATATATATGGGTATTCTTATCTAGTTGTGGTACACTTGACTCATTTGGAGGTTGTTTGGTGGATTTGTAACCATTGGGGGGTTGGGATACTTTTGTCTGTTATGTTCATTTATCACTATATATACTGTTATTAGGATTAGTGTTTTAGGTATGTCTTATATCTCCATTTGCAGCCTTTGTGCGCGATATTGAATTTTAGGCAATGTTTTGCATCTTCCACATTATTTCAGGCATAATTGTTAGGTTATTGCAACATTGTGGTTACGATTTAGCCGTGGTTACGATTTAGCCGTGGTTACTTTAGTTGAAGATATGTTAATTTAACCCTGTTTTGGACCGACTTGAGGCTAATTTCATCAGATTTTGTATGTACTGTATCGTATTCGTGTTGAAGTATTCCACATCATTCACTATAGGTTTCAGTTATGTCTCCTGCATGTCTTGGTATCTTATTCACATTACTTGTTTGTTTGGTTACATGCTAGATCATTCTCGTTCATCACGTTTTTAATGAATGCTTTGGGTATGGTAGAGAATTAATCTTCTTGCTTTGTTATAACTCGTGAGTTTTAGTATAGGTTTTTCAGTTTTGTAAGTTCCCTGTTGAATTTCCATCTTCAATGCAATCTGTTGGTTATTTATACAATTTAGGATACATTACGTTTGTATCTATAATATGGAACATTATTTCAGGTCTAATTAGTTACATATTGTTCATTTTTATTGTGTTATATATCTTCTTTCATCCTGATACAATATTTGACGTGGTTATTCTAAATATAGAACAGACGATTTGTTACAAACTTGGTCTTGCTATCAGGTTATTGTATGTTTATTATAGGTACACTCTTCAATATTTTGGAGGAGTTAGAGAGTCCCATAGACAAAAACCTAGTTGTGTTTATGCCTGTTTGTGTAAATAGACCGATTTATTAGGATAGAGACCATAATGTAGAACGCTTTTTATGTGAATTATAGCAGAGTAGAGCATCTTATGTAGCTATTTTATGTATGTCGATGTTGTAGGTTATTTTTTCCACAGCAATCATAGGAATGTATGTTTAAGAGGTGTGTGTCCGTAATGCATCTTTGTAGAATTTTTGTATTTGAACCCCATTGCAAGTGTATAGTGTAACGTTTAGAAGACGATTTCCTGGATGGAGGGGTCCTAGTGTAGAGGTGGCTTACAATCCTTGGTTGTCATTTTGGAGTTCATTCATGTTCAACATGAATTATGTATGGCCTTGTCGATATCGGTCTTGAGTTCCATGAGTTTGTTAGTGAGGATACGCAACAAGCTGCTCATCGTTCTTGTTGTTGTGTACTTAAATTGTTAGTGAATAGAAGCCTAGCTTTTTATGGCCACCAACTCTTTGAGTCTCATGTCAGGCCCATTCTTGACAACTGTACCTGTGTCTAGGTTCTTGGTTATATCCAGGATGTGACTTTGTTCGATTTTGTTCAGAGACGATGGGTTAACAGATGCAAGGTACGTCTGAAGTATTGTACGTGACAGGGTGTTACCTCTGAATTTGTTATATATTAGTGGTAGATTGCTGAGATGTGACCTAGTAAAGCATTGTAGAGTTCATTTATATGACACAGTGAGCTTGGATTTTTTGTTCTGCTAGAGCCATAGCATAAGTTAGGTCTAGGAATTTATTATAGATTTGAATAGTATCGTAGTATAGATAACATTATTCTCATGAATTCGGTGTTAAATGTCAGATATTTTTTGTATGGTTGTTATGTTAGTATATGATCTTTGTCATGATCCAGATCACGTGGGGTACTGGACTAGGTTTTGTCATCTGGGTGTGGTAGGAATCACCGTATATAGTAGTCAATCATTAATGCTTAGGGTAGAGTAGAGAATCTTATTTAGCTTTTTATAGTTCTTATTTTACATTTTTCGCCTAATTTTACGGAATGTTGGGTATAAAATACGCTTAATTGGATGTAATGCTTCAAAAATTTGGTGTGTTCCCCCTCTCGACATTGGATTTGGGTCCGGTTCCATGTTGCCTTGGAGAACTAATCTACCGGATTTGTGTTGAGTGTTAGAGTTAAAATTCTTCAATTATTGAATGTACATCTCAATTATGTTATCCAATCGAAGGTCTTTACTTGATGCTTATTCCCGCAAGTCTTACTTATAAAAAATGTTTGTATTTCGTTAGCAGTTTAGACACTTAGAAGGTTTTGATTAATTCAGGTTTTTGTTATGAGACTGCGTTCCCATTCAGAATATTTGACTTTTTCGACCATTCACCAGATCCACTTTAACATTTTTCACTATAGGTCTGTAATGATGGCCTTAATCCTAACTCATCCTAACCTAAACTTACAAAGGATTGTATATTTTTCCCTGTTTCATACTTATGTTGGGTACTTCTTCGTTGATTTAACCTTCATTCTTATCAAATCTATCCCGTCGACTCACTTCTTATACCAATCTTAAGCAGATTGTGTGCCTACATTTATATATATTTTTCACTTTGCTTGTTACAAGTCCAGTAATATCGACCAGTTTCGAGTAATGTTAGGTCATCGCTGGTTAGTACACTGAAAACGTTTATGTAAGCATACCCCATACGTCAGTGAGTGTTACGAGTGTTAAAGCGTCAGCATGTTTTGTGTATGGTTTTACTGTTAGAATAAGATTTTTTTGTAGTGTTGGACGTGTTGCTCCTACCATTTTCGTCTATTATATAAAATATTGAATAAATCCACTCCGACAATTTTTCATACAGATCTGCGTTGTAAGGTCCGCAGTCAACAAGATCTAGGCAATAAACCATATCTAAGGTACATATATAGCTAAATATATATCAATGTACGACAACATAGATCAAATATCAATGAATGCAAAAAGGGTCACCATACAATGTCAAATATATTATTACCTAGGCAACTTAACCTATTTTATCCAATAGTCATGTATTTTAATCAAGTTTGATGGTTATGTATGATATTGATATATATGAAACTCCACTTGTGGCTGTATATTTTTCATATCAAAAGCAGTTGAATACATTTTCCCCAATTTGATCCAGCTAAAATCCTTCTGCAGATGTTTAGATTCCAGAATTTTGTCGATATCTCTGTTGCATGTGTGGATGAGACTCAGCAGATGTGATCCAAGAAAACTAATACACTTCAATTTGTTACACTTTTTTTAATGTAGAACCGTAATGCGTGATGTCAGATTCAAAGACCTAGTCATCCTAACCAACTTAACCATTAATTTTACATTTGCATTCAACTTTGATGGTTATGTATAGTATGTAGTTATTGATATACACATATGAACCCTCCACATGGATGTATTTTACGTAGTTTTTTTCTTAATATCAGATACCATGAACACACATGAACACTTTTGTACGCATTTACAGGATCGTTAACGTCACTGTGTCGGCACATGTGTCGTCACATGTGTCGGTACAATGCATATATACAGCGTCGTTAGCGTCACTATATAGGCACATGTGTCGGCACCATGTAGGAATTTACACACATTTGTGCAAAAAGGGTTACCGTACACTGCCAGATGCATCAATACCTAGGCATCCTAACCTAGCCACCTTAAACAATAATTATGAATTTTCATTCAAGTTTGATGATTATGTATTATATTTAGTCATTATTTTATGTGCAATCCCTCCACATGGCTCTAATTCACGTAGCTTTTCTGAAGGCACACACCAGGTAAACACATACACGCTTTGTACGCATATGCAGGGCCCATCACGGTATAATGACGGCGTATACAGTGAAATTGATATGATCCATTGCAGTCATCATGACTGTAATAAAGCTGACACAGTGGAAAACAGATTGTACCTAAGAACCAAAGAAAATCTGTATCGTATGCAAAATTTTCAGTGATGATGATCAGAATTACTTTGAATTGGAGAAGATTCGAATGATTAAGGTTCGAGAAGAAGAAGAAGCAATACATTTTTGGATTCACGAGAACGAGACAGGCTTCGGTATTCGCATGAAGGATTTTGAGAGGAGAAACTGAAATATAGTGATGATGGGTATGGTTGGATGTACGAGCCATGCTGTAATCGAAAAAACGAGTTAGGAGTCGTTGATGATGTCATCAAGATCTGAAAATGATATTAATAAAATTATGTAAATCATCAATGAAATTTGTATAATATCCGAAACTCAAAGGTTAAGCAATGACTAGCAATAAAAAACATTAGGTCAGTTAGTCGGAGGTACCATCGAATTGTCGAAATCAGTATAAGACAATGTTTCGTGGGGTAGATCATAATGTAGGGTGAAGTGGAAATGTTTGTTATGCAAGGGGTATTTAGAGTCGTTTGGAGTGTTTCATATGTACATATCAATAACTGAATACCATACATAAGGTTAGGTTAGGTTAGGTTTTGATGGGTGTGAATAATATGAGGAAATCAAGAATCATAAAAAAATATGTTCAACAATCAAACAACGATGTAATTATCTAAAAAATGTTTGAAATTTTCTAGATCAAAAGTAAAAGTGTGTATCAAACTGTAAAGGATATATCAAAATGTAGAGTCAAGTGGAGAAATTTGTTATGCTTTAATCCTAAAACACTGAAAAAATCATATGAAAGTATGAAAAAGTCGATCGATAATATATAATTCTTGGTTGGAAAAGATCAGGTTAGGTTAGGATGAATAGTTATTTCAACCTACCATGGCGTGAAGCTGATCCACATTAAATATCTTGTAACAAAAGCAAGGGACTTTGGCCTAATGGGAAATCATAGATCAGAGGTAAAATACTACAGATGTTAACCGGCCCTGTATATGTATACAAATGTGTGTATGTGTCTACATTGTGCCGGTATCGACCGCTGTATACGCCGTCATTATACCGTGATGGGCCCTGCATATGCGTACAAAGCGTGTATGTGTGTACCTGGTGTGTGCCTTTAAAAACGCTACGTAAATTAGAGCTATGTGGAGGGATCGCACCTAAAATAATGACTAGACATTATACATAATCATCAAACTTGAATGAAAATACATAATTATTGTTTAAGGTGGCTAGGTTAGGATGCCTCGGTATTGATGCATCCGGAAGTGTACGGTAACCCTTTTTGCACATATGTGTGTAAATTCCTACATGGTGCCGACACATGTGCCGATATAGTGACACAAACGACGCTGTATATACGTATTGTACCGACACATGTGCCGACATATGTACCAACACAATGACGTTGATGACCCTGTAAATGCGTACAAAAGTGTTCATGTGTGTCCATGATGTTTGATATTAAAGGAAAAAATACGTAAAATACATCCATGAGGAGGGTTCGTATGTGTATATCAATAACTACATACCATACATAACCATCAAAGTTGAATGAAAATATGAAATTATTGGTTAAGTTGGTTAGGATGACTAGGTCTTTGAATCTAACATAACGTATAACGGTTCCACATTAAAAAAAGTGTAACAAATGGAAGTATATTAGTTCTCTTGGATCACATCTGCTGAGTCTCATCCACACATGCAACAGAGATATCGATAAAATCCTGGAATCTAAACATCTGCAGAAGGATTTTTGCTGGATCAAATTGGGGAAAATGTATTCAACTGCTTGTGATATGAAAAATATACAGCCACAAGTAGAGTTTCATGTATATCAATATCATACATAACCATCAAACTTGATTAAAATACATAACTATTGGATAGAATAGGTTAAGTTGTCTAGGTAATAATGTATTTCTCATTGTATGGTAACCCTTTTTGTATTCATTGATATTTGATCTATGTTGTCGTATATTGATATATATTTAGCTATATATGTACCTTAGATATGGTTTATAGCCTAAATCTTGTTGACTGCGGATATTACAGCACAGATCTGTATGAAAAATTGTCAGAGTGGATTTATTCAATATATGATATAATAGACGAAAATGGTAGGAGCAACACGTCCAACACTACAAAAAATCTTATTCTAACAGTAAAACCATACACAAAACATGCTGACGCTTTAACACTCGTAACACTCACTGACGTATGGGGTAAGCTTACATAAACGTTTTGAACTCTTCAGTGTACTAACCAGCGATGACCTAACATTACTCGAAACTGGTCGATATTACTGGACTTGTAACAAGCAAAGTGAAAAATATATATAAATGTAGGCATACAATCTGCTGAAGATTGGTAAACCAAGTGAGTCAAGTTGATAGATTTGAAAAGAATAAAGGTTAAATCAATGAGGAAGTACCTAACATAAGTATGAAATGGGGAAAATATACAATCCTTGGTAATTTTAGGTTAGGATGAGTTAGGATTAAGGCCATCATTACAGACCTATAGTGAAACATGTTAAAGTGGATCTGGTGAATGGTCGAAAAAGTCAAATATTCTGAATACAAACGCAGTCTCATAACAAAATCCTGAATTAATCAAAAACTTCTAGGTGTCTAAACTGCTAACGAAATACAAACATTTTTATAAGTAAGATTTGCGGGAATAATCATCAAGTAAAGACCTTTGATTGGATAACATAATTCAATTATTGAAGAATTTCAACACTGACACTCAACACAAATCCGGTTGATTAGTTCTCCAAGGCAACATGGAACCAGACCCAAATCAAATGTCGAGAGGGGAAACACACCAAATTTTTGAAGCATTACATCCAATTAAGCGTATTTTATACCCAACATTCCGTAAAATTAGGCGAAAAATGTAAAACAAGAACTATAAAATAGCTAAATTTAACACCGAGTTCATGAGAATAATGTTATTTTTACTACGATACCATTCAAATCTATAATAAATTCCTAGACCTAACTGATGCTATGGCTCTAGCAGAACAAAAAATCCAAGCCCACTGTGTCATATAAATGAACTCTACAATGCTTTACTAGGTCACTTCTCAGCAATCTACCACTAATATATAACAAATTTAGAGGTAACACACTGTCACGTACAATACTTCCGACGTACCTCGCATCTGTTAACCTATCGTCTCTGAACAAATTCGAACAAAGTCATATCGTGGATATAACCAAGAATCTAGACACAGGTACAGTTGTCAAGAATGGGCCTGACTGAGACTCAAAGAGTGTGTGGCCATAAAAAACTAGGCTTCTGTTCACTAACAATATAAGTACACAACAACAACGATGAGCAGCTTGTTGCGTATTCTCACTAACAAACTCATGGAACTTGAGATCGACATCGACAAGGCCACACATAATTCATGTTGAACATGAATGAACTCCAAAATGACAACCAACGAGTGTAAACCACCTCTACACTAGGACCCCTCCATCCAGGAAATCGTCTTCTAAACATTACACTATACACTTGCTAGGGTTCAATTACGAAAAATTCCACAAAGATGCAGTGCGGACTTACACCTCTCAAACATACATTCTTATGATTATCGTGGAAAAAATAGCCCACAACATCAACATATATAAAATAGCTACATAAGATGCTCTACTCTGCTATAATTTCCTTAAAAAGTGTAATACATTATGGTATCCATCCTAATAAATCGGTCTATTTACACAAACAGGCATAAACATATCTAGGTTTTTGCCTAGAACACTCTCTAACTCCTCCTAAATATTGAAGAATGTCCCTACAATAAACATACAATAACCTGATAGCAAGACCAAGTTTGTAACAAATCGTCTGTTCTATATTTATAAGAACAACGTCATATATTGTATCGGGATGAAAGAAGATATATAAAACACTAGAAATGAACAATATGTAACTAATTAGACCTGATACCAAGATACCAGGATATGCAGGTGACATAACTGAAACCTATAGTTAATGATGTGGAATACTTCAACACGAATACGCTACAGTACATACAAAATCTGATGAAATTAGCCTCAAGTTAGTCCAAAACAGGGTTAAATTAACATATCTTGAACTAAAGTAACCACGGCTAAATCGTAACAGAATGTCATATATACATTTAAAACTACCACAATGTTGCAATAACCTAACAATTATGCCTGAAATAATGTGGAAGATGCAAACATTGCCTAAAATTCAATATCGCACACAAAGGCTGCAAATTGAGTTATAAGACATACCTATCACACTAATCCTAATAACAGTATATATAGTGATAAATGAACAGAACAGACAAAATATCCCAACCCCCCAACAACTACGAAGCCACCAAACAACCTCCGAATGAGTCATATGTACCACAACTAGATAAGAATACCAACATATATGTCCACAGAAAAAATGTATAGAAACAATAAACCATCCATAAATATATAACGATACAAGCACACGCAACGTAGCAAACGTGCCCATGGAAACAAATTTATAAGACAAAGAACAGGCAAGAGCAAAATCACATAATTTTCCAGGAGCGCATCTAATTAACCGCAAACTACCTGACTAATAATCCATACTATTCCTGTAGTCTACAGTGATGGGCAGTATCTAGATACATGTATCGGCGATACGTACCGGGCGATACTTTTGTACCGGTATCGGGATCACCTTAGCCTCTTCTGAAAGTATCGTGTACCGGTATCGCCCTAGCAGATTTTTCACAAATGTACCGGAAAATATCGATACATCGGTACATCGATACATTTTTCTTGTAATTCATGCATATTGTCCATATTCTCAAACATGATGAAATTTTGTGTTTGAGTGTAGCTCATAGTGTGTGTGAGTATAAGTTTAAAGTGTTTTTTTCCTCCAGCCAGACTCTGCTGCACAACCTGCACTCAAAAGGTTATTGAATCAAAGTCCTTTTTTTATTTTTCTGACAATAGCATGAGTTTTTTCTTATGCAGTAGACACTTCTAATCTTGTTTCCCAATTTCAGTATCATTCGAATTCATAATCAAAATGAAGTATTAGGTTTTGCGATTTTTTAAAAATCAAACGTGGAATGAACGCGTATCAGACTCGTATGGAACGAGCGCTGCACGGCATCATGGTCGAGCGCGGGAAAGCTTGCAGTTGGCAGTTGCTCAGCGGCAGCACCACCGAGTTTCAACTAGCAGGCTGTCGTGACGCATGCTGCATGCATTGGTGCGGTGATCGTGTAAGCAAGGAAAACGAATACAAAGTTATTGGCTCGTGAGTCGTGAGTCTTGAGTATGCCTAAAATCACGAAATATTCTGGAAACGTGGAAACTTGCACGAATTCCCAAGAACCGGCCATGGAAGTGAAAAATAATTGTGCCAGCACGTCTGTGATCG
>SDVV010036458.1:0-10948 GCA_016164225.1 Gammarus roeselii
GCGAGCAATACGCATTTTTCTTCAGAGCAATAACGCATATAATTTTGATCATCTTTACCAGAATAGAAGCGTCCAGATGCACATCAACCTTATATAATGGCAATATATCTGATAAATCAAGCAATGCGCGGAGTCGTTTCATTTTCTCGAGTTGTAATCCCAAGAGTGCCATATGGGGCAGCAGTCTTCTAATTCGGGGCCCTCTAATGAGTCTTCTGTTCATGCTCCTTCTCAGCTTCTCGGGGCCCTCTAATGAGCCTTCTGCTCATGCTCCTCCTCAGCTTCTCGGGGCCCTCTAATTATAGCCTTCTGCTCATGCTCCTTCTCAGCTTTTCGGGGCCTTCTAATGAGCCTCCTGCTCATGCTCCTTCTCAACTTTTCGGGGCCCTCTAATGAGCCTTCTGCTCATGCTCCTTCTCAGCTTCTACTTTGGTCAAAAGTGAAACATAATTAGAGGCGCACTTTTGATCACAAATCTAAGATGTCTTAAAAATACTTATTCTATACGAACGAATTGCTTATGGGATAAGTGTGATAAATAGTACAATGGTTTTTCTACTTGAGATTTTTGGTGATTAATATTCCAAGGCCTCGTTGTTGGTCTACTTCAGTCAAAGGCTAGTCTGCCATGACGTAAGCGAAATTTCAATTTTGTGATCCAATGTGCGTAACAGCGTATTTTTCAACATTTAAGTTAATTTGCCAATTATCAGACGAGTCCATTTGCTTATCGAGATCTCTTTGGATGGTTATGCGATCTTGTTGTGTACGAAATCGTGTATTTATAACTAGACATTCAGTAGGAAATGACTGTATGTCAATACTTTTCTAAATACTTACAATTTCACTGTTGGTTGGTCGAATTCAAAGCATTAAAAGAACAATGGATTGATTACACTCACTCGTCATGATCCTGCAAGCGACTGGGCTGTTCCCCTAGGCTGGTCTTCGGCTACCCATGAATGGTCACGGGCAGGATGAAATGTGTAACGAGTTTACCTTGCAGATTTAAAAATGCGTTTCGGACAAAGGAAAATGATCAGCACGGCGAATTGGACGCGACCGGATCTTTTCCCAACGCATTAGTTGCAAGCCCACATTGATTTCTAATGGATCTCATGCGGCTTTTAACGTTTCCCTGAGTGTTTTCTAAGTGGAAACCATCTAGAAATGTACAAAACAGCATTAACGAATACCACGAGAGTGAAAAAAGAGGCTTAGGGACCATACAGGACAATGCAAATCAAAATTTGAGATATGGAGGGGAGGGGTGCAGAGTACAGGAAGCAGTCACTCGGAAACTCAACAAAAGTCTTTTAAATATTTGTTACCAATTACGATTAATATAATGTATGAAAAGAAAGAAAGACAGAAGAAAACGTTTATTCACGAGATGCCTCGTGGTAGTCATGGAGCGTACAAAGTATTTCTTAATTCTAAAATATACATCAAATTAGGGGTACAATTGTATCGAGCAATGAATTTGGCTCCAAGTAAAACTTGCTAGTTTTATGGAACAAATGAGCACGTTTGCGCCTGTCACAATTCTATCAAATATGCCTCGCTGTGCTCATGTGGCTCCTAAACGACAAATAAGTCCGGGTTCTTCGTTAAAGTATCTTTGAAACTACGTAAATTGGCCGAGAATGCGTGAATAGAGCTTTCGTTATGATAGTCTGTCCTGTAAACTGGTGGCAACAGCTCGGCTGTTCGAAAGAATTCTTGCCGCCAAGAGGTGCAGACTCCATTCAATTTAAACACTAGTATATACTCTGCCTTTCATCATATTTTTAATTTATTCAAGTGTGTTCTGTAATGTCTGTGTTTTGTTGATTGAAATATCTCATAGATTAAAGCTGTATGAGAAATATTCCTGATTAAATATTTATTTTCAGTAACCCAAGCAAATTTGACCAACAACTAAAAGTTGTTAAGTGTTTATACAATAAATATGGAGGACGTACTTAGGCTAACTGAAGTGAAGGATGGTTGACCAAGGGATTTTTTTTTAAAACAATTGTAGCTTGACGAATAGAGCGCTTTAGGCCTTTCCTCTATATTTGTGCATGAATGTGCATACAGTTATGATGGACTCGCCTCAGAACATGGCTTCTTTCATTTATGACGGCCAAATACATAATATCATGTCAATTTTTTCATCGCAGTGTACTTGTGTGGCACGTAAAATACATTAATTATTCGTGTTCCTTCATCAAACTACCTGAGGACTTGCGTATATCCGGTGGGAATCCAAAGTCACGCTTATAATAATATTATTCAGTCCTGTAAAAACAGCTGCAGTTCAGCTGCTCGAAATGAATCTAGCTTCCGGGAGTTACAGTGTTCATTATATTTCAACACAATAATATTTTCGCATCAAATCTTCCGTTTATTCAAGTAGGGTTTGTAATGACTGTGTTATGTTGTTTGCTATTTTAAATATACTGAAAATGAACAGTGTAGTTATCACTGTTCTATTTTAGTTACCAAAGAAAATTCATATTCAAATAAAAGGAATACGTCTACGAACCAATGTCTAGTTGGAACAAATCCTAATAGCATGAGGTGAATATCATCCTTTATACTCTGTATAGGGGCAAAATTGAATAGTTTGATCATTTACAACGCACCTACTCGCAGGTTATTATTTTTAATGAAAGAAACTTCGTGAATTTTAAAGAAGTCGCCTGTATACGTCCATTGAACAATCGGATCTAAAAAAAAAGAGAAACAAATAATATCATTTTGTAGGGTAATGGAGGCCATTGAAGGCAATGGTTAGGATAAGTGGCCTTCGTGAAGTACGAGGGTCACTCTGCTAGTATAGTGTGAAAGATCAGTCAAATATAATAATCGAGAAATTCTGAAAGTAGTTTGATTTCAGTAACGCAATGAAGCTTTGCATGTTCTCACAAAACAAAGGCCTTGAGTAACAAATTACACAATTTCTGTCCATAACTGCTACCTAGTTCCTTTGATTTTTTAAAACATATATAGTGGAGGCATTTCGATCAAACTTTCAACTCCAAACCGAGCAGCATATAATGATGATATTCTATAACGAGTAGCAAGTAATGATGCGGTCCTAAAACGAGCAGCATGTTATGATACTATTCTAAGCCGAGCAGCATGTAATGATGACATTCTATACCGAGTAGCAAGTAATGATGCGGTCCTAAAACGAGCAGGATGTAATGATACTATTCTAAACCGAGCAGCATGTAAAAATACTGTTCTAAACCTGGCAGCATGTAATGATGTCATCTTAACGGAACAGCATGTAATGATACTATTAGGAATGAAACCGAATATATATCTACAAATAAAAAATATTAGCTCGGATATTATGAACACAAATTATGAAATTAGGTAGAAGATGAATGATGGAAAATCATTATTGGACTTATTGCATGGTAGTCTACGCGTCTACGAAAAAAATAGAACGTGAGATCTATAATTCTTCGTCAAAGAATGTCATTAGAACACTACCACAAATAGAACGCGAGATCTACCATTCGCTGTCAAAGAATGTCATTAGAACACTACCACAAATAGAACGCAAGATCTATCATTCTCTGTCAAAGAATGTCATTAGAACACTACCACAAATAGAACGGGAGTTCTATCATTCTCTGTCAAAGAATGTCATTAGATTACTGCCACAAATAGAACGTGAGATCTATCATTCTCTGTCAAAGAATGTCATTAGAACACTACCACATGCTAAAAGGCGTGACCACACTTTCTCTCTCTTCTGTCAATGGAATAGTCTCCCACTGCGTCACATCATTATCTTTTCCACTGCAGTGTTTGTTTACAAAGCTTTGTTTGCTTGGTTCATCTGGACATCAATAATTTGATGCATCGTTTCTTCCCAGCTTCACTTATTGAACAATACAGATTGTCCTCCAGCAATGTCCACCAGTCGATCGAAAAGGTAAATGTGCTCATGCACTACCCTGCTACGTATGATATTTTTCAAGTTTATTTAACTTATAAATCTTGTCTTCCTAAGAGCTAACTCTGGCGGAGGCGTGGCATGCAATATCCGTGTATTGTAATATTTCTGTATCATAGACAACCTGTCATTATATTGATATAAAATTGTAAATCTTGAAATCGTCATAACACACAATGTGCCTGGGAATAGGTGATTCGCCGTTATGCAAAGAACACACAGGTATAAATATTTTCGATGTATTCTGCAATGTATTTGTGTTTTATTGTTTGAGACAACAATTTTAATAAAATTCCTCTGGAAATAATGTATTTTGTCCAACCCTATCATTTTCACTCACTTATTAGATGTTAAGTGTGTGACTATGCTAAGTTTGAAATTTGTATTCCTATTGCATTTATTCGAATACAAACAAGCAATTACAGCGTTGAACCTGTGTTAATGACGGTATTTAAAGATATTTTCAGCTGCTGTTATCCTATGAAGGCTTGTATGTCGAGTTGAGTTCAGCAATGAATCTTGATTGTATGGCTGTATACAAACAAATATTCATACAGAACTATGGGTACAAAGTTGTGTGAGTGTGAGTGTGTGACAGGAGTGTGAGGTGCGCCTTGCCGTCAGCCACCCACCCTTTCTGGGGGATTTGGCCTAGTGTCTGTTTCTGTATGGGGATGAACGCTTTTTATAACATGTGGGGGGAATGCAATGCTTAAACAATTCAACCATTACTACCATTAGAAACCCGTACTAAGTACTCAAGAAACGATCAGAACAGTCATGTATGTTTTGGACTCGATTCAATTTCATCAATTCAGTACAGCTATCCCTTGACGTAGTTACTTCCGATCATAAACTGAGCATCAAATTAAATCTTATTTCGAGGTAAGGGGAGTAAAAGACAAAAATTTATTTCCATCATAATATAATCTCATTAGATAAAATTAAAATGAAATAACAGATTGAACTTTAACGGGGACCAGGAAGTCTTTTTCGAATATTTGCGTAGTCGCTCTTGTATAAATGATTGATCGTTGAACGACATGATCGACTTGTTCATACACTTTCTTACAGTGAACTCGAGTACTGGCCTGAAAGACCACTAACCACCAATCAGTCCAGCATCGCTGTAGTATCCTCCACCGATATCACCACCGCTGATGATTCCGCCACTAGATCCATCCCCGAAACCACCAGCAGATCCATGTCCGCCATCGATAATCTGTCCCTGCTGGGCAGACTGTCTGAGTGCTTGCTGAAGATCGATGCCACCGGGGAGTTGAGGGTTGTCTCCTTGGGCGTAGTTGACAAAGAACACTTCGGGCTGGGTTGGGTTGGCGGGAACCTCGATGACTTCTTGGTCCAAGACGCCGGGCCTCTTAGAAAGCACGTAAACAAGAGTCTTCTGTTGAGGAGGAGGAACCACAACGGGTCGAGAACCACCGGTGATCTCGGGAGTGCGGACAAACACGAAGTTGTAGTGAACCCTGGGGTCAGGAAGTTGAGGTGCGGGTCCTACTTGGACATGCTGGGCGGGAGCTGCATAGAGGAAGAGGTTTCGGGTAATCTGAGCCTTGGCACAAGAACCGTCAGCCTTTCGGGCTTCACCTTCTCCACATCCTCCAAATGACAGAACTCCTCCACCGCTAAAAAATCCACCACCACCGCTGCTGAATCCGCCACCGCTGCTAAATCCACCACCGCTGCTGAATCCACCCCCGCCCCCGCTCAAAAATCCATCACCGCTTGAGAATCCTCCTGAAGAGCCTCCCCCACCGATGAAGCCTCCTCTGTTTGGAGCGGAGTAACCCTGAGGCTTAGCCATGGAGGTGGCCAGCAGTGCTGCTAGCACGCTTGAAATCTGAGGGAGGAAGAGGACAAGGGAGGTTCGAGAAAATGCTCAACGTTGAAGTTACATTAAAATCCATTGCATTAGTGTGATTGGTTGATCCTGCTTATTTGATTGATAACATTTTCAGATATTATTACCTAATCCCAATTTGTTCTCATTCGTCAAAAACCTGATAAAAAAAGTGCACTCAAGCCAACAAAGGGAACGCCGTTGGAGAAAACCACACCACACATCCTTACTTCCCCTGCAAAAAAAAACTCACATCATTTGTAGCTGAATTTTGTGTAGCCCAGTGCATGTTTGAGGTACGTTTGAGAACATTATAAGGAACAATATAGTATGACCACAGTGCTTATGCAATTTTTTTGATCTATATAAAATATGCGACTCCACTTCCTGCATCAATTCTGGATCCTTTTATTGATGCTTATTGCTGTAACAGGTCTAAACATTTAGCATAAACTCTGTAGAGAGTACTAGCGCTTCTCCTGACGAACACCGCTCGAGTTCACTCTAGAAAAGGGCATTATTGGGTGGCAGCTGCTCAGCTCCGCAGATATCGCTGTCCTAATCGTGTTAGAGGAACCTCGCACTCCCGTCCATCCACCCCAAGGTGGTGAAAGCTGTGCTCATCCAGCCTAATTTTCGTCTCCGTGAATCTAAAATCCCGGTTTCTACATTGAGCAATAACAGCGCCCTCGTGTGGTCCTGATATGCAAGATTGCAATCATAAGTGGTAGTCAATTAGAGGCGCACCCAGAATAAAGGAGCGCAATAAAATGATTTCTTTATATTATATCAAGCGGGAAGTTTATCTGCAAGAAAAGGAGAAGGAAGAATGTATATAATGACGCTAGAAATGTGTATTTTTCATCCCTTTGGGTGCAATATTCTTTCACTGTTAATAGCAACAAGCAGCAACAAAAATTGTTGAATCGACTTTTCACGGGAACGCACCATTACCAAAAACTTCATGGTTGATCGGAGCAAATTCGTTGTTGTTGTGTCGAGAGTTCCAATAGAGGGCGCTGCTGTCGTGTCGCCGCGATGTCGCTGTGGCTTCTGCCTTCCTGGCACGCGTGCACTTCTTATATAGCGCCACGCTACGGGCGAGACGCAGACACAGCTGCCCTCAGAGCCTGTTACTTGGGAGTTATTTTTCCTTTTCTGCTGCAAGACCGGATTAACTTGGAGAGAGGGACTTGCATTTACGTCCGAACTTATGTGTATCATATCTGCTACATTGAAAGGGGTAAAAGTATTGAAAATTTACACCGATTGTTCTGGGCATTCCATGCATGAAACCATCACATGTTGAACGTTGATGACTTGTTATTGAATTAAGGTTCAAAATAATCTTGAAGGGAGTCAATTGGAATCTTTTAGGGAGCCGTTTATGTACAGATTGAGATTAAGACGCAAGGTTGAATCCCCCAGAAAGAGGATGGCCAACGAAAAGACGGACCTCACATTACTCTCACGAGCTCACACACATGCCGAAACTTAGCCCTTTATCGCCAGAGGGTTCGGCCAGGACCCCGCAATCAACACATCGGGTCAGGAGTGAGGTCAGAGACCAGTGTCAGCAGCAGGGCCCGATGGCTTTACTGGCTTACCCCTGCTTCGCCATACGAGAAGTTAAGTGCGGGAAAAAGCGCATCATGGGCCCTATCAAAACTCGTCCATTCACAATAAATTTTCACACACGCCTATCTATTGAACACTCTTTCGTTATCTCCACACACGCCTCTCCATTGAACACTCTCTCGTTATCTCCACACACGCCTATCCATTGAACACTCTCTCGCTATCTCCACACACGCCTCTCCACCTTCCTATCTCCCCACTGATGTCTGGTCGTCGGCTACCCGCGATGATCGCGGGCAGGAGGAGGAAATAGTAGCGGGGGTACCAAACAGACTCAAAGCGCCTCAGTCGCAACTACGTACCAAGAGATGATCCTTCGTGTTTACTCGAGAGCATGCTAAAGAGAACGTAGTGTGATTTTTTAAATCTTTTTCATCCCAATATCAACTGTGAAAGAATCCACGTTGTTGTCACAGGGGAGACATCATAGAAGAAGGACCTAGTGACGTCAGAGCACGTGACAATCAAGACATCATTGAAACTGTTCAGCTTATCTGTCCTGTATTTTATCCTTTCGCCATTATGGGAAAACGATGTTCAATAAAAGTTGGTTTTATGCACACTGCGGTCCGGCTTGCGACCTTCGAGTTACAGTTTTTTTGTGCTAAATCTTGACTAAAACTCATAATAACGTTTGTTTATACCAACCTCTACTCCCGTGACTCGTGGAACTGGCCTGCCAACAAACTGATAGGAATAAACAATTGCTCCCAACTGCAGGCACGCAATTGATTACAAATCCTTTGAGATAAGCGAAAAATGTCTCCGAACGGTATTTTAAAAGTTGGAAGGATCTTTCTCTTCCAAATGTCCTGCGGAGACAAGGCTGAAGAATAAGTTGTTGTTCATATTTTATTGTTATTTTAACATGAATTGTATTTTATAATGTTGGTTCTATTAATGCAGTCGTTTCAACGATTCGTCTCATGACTATCTTCACAAAAGATGGAAGATCAAATTTCTCTAATTTTTCGATAGATATTGCTATGGTATCTAGACTACTGGTTATTTGCTGCTTCTTTCTGAGTCACTATAATCATCTCATTACTGTTTGGTGGGCGCTCAGGGATCAGCACCCGTACCGGGGTGTGACGGCTTTCGCTCGAGTGCCTCTGCTGCATTGTTGGTGCAGAGGCCATTCCTCCTCCCCCGCAAACCCGCATCCAAACGAGAAATCCAAGGGCGGGAAGCACTTCAGTGGGACGCTAGACTCGTCCATTTGAAATCATACTCCAGTCCCGCCGATGCCGGTGAGTGTAAACGTGCTTTGTTTTAAATTTGTTCATTTGTCCAGGTGGCCTTGAAAGTGGTTATCGAATTATGATGTCTATGGTATAACGGACACAGATTATTTGTTACGGTATTCACCTTGAGCTATAATGAACTATTTCCTCTAGGACGGCGTGAACAAGGAATTTCCCTTTGAGAGCTTTTACATTAAATAGCCCTGTGCATTAATTCCATGAGCTTCTTCTATACATATGTACTCTATTCAAATTATTGAAGCAATTCTATCCGTTGAATGCATGACCTACCATCAGTCAAATTTGGAGCCTGAGAATTTTCGCATATTTCTATTGCAGTAGTGCACAGTTGTAATGCAGTAGTGCATACTTCTAGTGCAGTAGTGCACAGTTGTAATGCAGAAGTACACACTTCTAGTGCAGTAGTGCACAGTTGTAATGCAGTAGTGCGTACTGTTAGTGCAGTAGCGCACAGTTGTAATGTAGAAGTGTACAGTTGTAATGCAGCAGTGCACAGTTGTAATGCAGTAGTGCCTACTTCTAGTGCAGTAGTGCACTGTTAAGTATGAAAGTTTATTACATTAGATTAGATTAGGCAAACAAAATGAGTACAAGTGCTCAAATCGAGTTGTTCCTTGAAGGAAGATTGGGGGAAGCTTAAGAAATTCATGCACACACTCACGAAAAGGATGAGTGAGAAGATAGAGCAGAGTTAAGGACCACAGCTACACCCACCAGTACCAATTGGCTACTGCCCCGATACTACCCGGGCCATTTCAGTTCGGAGAAAAAAACTTTCGAGTGTCAGATTAGCAACTTTATGACGAGGGCAAGAAGAGCTGGGAAGCGAGCATTTAGGATACAGGCGGTCGCAACTCAGAATATCGATCAGAGACGGACACGCCCATACGCTCAGCGGACTCATACTTTTCCCCGAGGGCATGCCCATTGGCTCACCCCAGAGGTTAGGGGTCATCAGGCCCCCAACTAGGTATTGATTCTACATCGAAAATGAGCAGATCAGATATGGAATTTTGAAACTGCTCGCAAAATTGGATGAGCAGTGCTTCTCCCCCAAGTGCTGAAAAGCATACGTCTTCTGTACACTTGTGGTTCCTGGAAGAGTATGCGGCGGTCCGAGGTGAGACGTCAGACAAACCTCTACTAGGAGGTGATCTACCTGTGGCAGCTCTGAAGTCCGAATCAAAATAGGCATACGAGTTCCGCAATTTTGATAAACGCAAAAGTTGAATAGCACCACGCCCAGCCGCCTGGACAGTGGCCTCCACCAAGTGTTAAGAAGAATGAGTCTTCCGTGCACATTTTTTTGAGGAGCATTTTGCACTTTAAAGTGAGACGTCTTAGTGGCATATCCTGACGACAGAGTTGCAATTGTCAGCTCCCGAGTTTAAATAGAGAGAAATAGAACAAAAAAATTGATTCGGAAATCAAAAAAGGCAGTGTTCAATCGAAAGAAAGGTACAATGGGTTTATATTTCAAACATAGAATTAAACAGATGACACCGCCCATTTGACAATGAGCCCACCAATAGTCCTGGGCCCATTACCTCAACAATGGTGATCACTAAGTTAAGGCATGACAACAACATTTTACAGACTAGAGTGTTTGATGAGGTTGATGGACACACAAAGAACGTACTACTGCTCACAAAAGAGTACAGTGTTTGATGAGTTTGTTGGACACACAAAGGAACGCGGTACTAATCACGAAAGACTACAGTGTTTGATGAGGTTGTTGGACACACAAAGAGACATAGTACTGCTCACGAAAGACTACAGTGTTTGATGAGGTTGTTGGACACACAAAGGGACATAGTACTGCTCACGAATAACTACAGTGTTTGATGAGGTTGTTGGACACACACAGGGACATGGTACTGCTCACGAAAGACTACAGTGCTTGATGAGGTTGTTGGACACACAAAGGGACATAGTACTGCTCACGAAAGACTACAGTGTTTGATGAGGTTGTTGGACACACAAAGAGACATAGTACTGCTCACGAAAGACTACAGTGTTTGATGAGGTTGTTGGACACACAAAGAGACATAGTACTGCTCACGAAAGACTACAGTGTTTGATGAGGTTGTTGGACACACAAAGGAACATAGTACTGCTCACGAATAACTACAGTGTTTGATGAGGTTGTTGGACACACAAAGAGACATAGTACTGCTCACGAAAAACTACAGTGTTTGATGAGGTTGTTGGACACACAAAGGAACA
>SDVV010036459.1:0-10948 GCA_016164225.1 Gammarus roeselii
ACTATAAATAAAATAGACCGCAAAGCTGTGAACATTGTGTTGCGTTGCTGCCGGAGCTGACTTTGTTCGTGTAGCCGTGAACCTTGTACCGATTTCGACGATACTATTTGAGCGCACTGGCGTATGGACATAAAACTCATGAGGTTCTTAGAAGGTGGAGGGGAGGTTTCGTTTCGTTTCATCTAAGTATTTATCTTACCTAAATAAATAAACTGTATTTAAACTACTAAACCGCGTAGCTGTAGATATTGTGTTGCGTTGCTGCCGGAGCTGGCTTTGTCCGGGTAAGCCGTGATCCTTGTGCCAGTTTCAACGATACTATCTGTGCGCACTGGGGTGTGGACATAATAAACATGAGGTTCTGAAGAGTTGGAGGCGAGGATCCATTTCGTTTCATCTGAGTCATTATCTTACCTGGATAAGTCAATGTATTTATGCAACTAAACTGTAAATATTGTGTTGCGTTGCTGTCGGAGGTGAGTTGGCCCGTGTGGCTGCTGACCTTGTACTAATCTCGACAATGCTACCTGTACGCACTAGGGTGCATACATATCACTCTTTATGTTCTAAAGGATTGGAAGCGGAGATCCGTTTCAAGTAAGCGTTTTTTCTTTTGCGACTAGCGTGCGTCTGACATTTTTTCTAACGTTGAAAGCGTTGTTTCGTTTATTCCTCGCGCACTTAGGCGTGCGAGCCTACTGGAATCAATAATCATCGAGCCCTACGGGGGAGCCTATTATGACTCACGTTGAGGCTCTGGTGGAAATGAGGCTCAAATCAAATCAAATCTAATCCGTGAAACCATTGACCTTGTACCAATTTCGACGATACTGGCTGTGCGCACTGTCGCGCGTGCGTAATATTCTTGGAGTTCGTGGTGGTTGGAGGCGGGGAGTCGTTCTGTCTGATTCTTTATCTTGCATGAATAAAGAAGTTGTACTTACAATCTAATAGGCCGCGTAGCTGTAAATATTGTGTTGTGTTGCTGCCGGAGCTGACTTTGTCCGTGTAGCCGTGAACCTTGTACCAATTTCGACTATACTATCTGAGCGCACTGACGTATGGACATATAACTCACGAGGTTCTAAGGGCTTGGAGGCGAGGATTCGTTTTGTTGCATCTGAGTCTTTATCTTACCTAAATAAATAAATTGCATTTATATAACTAAACCGCGTAGCTGTAAATATTGTGTTGCGTTGCTGTCGGAGCTGATGTTTCCCGTGCAGCCACTGACCTTGTACTAATCTCGAAGATGCTACCTGTATGCACTAGGGTGCGCACATATCACTCTTTATGTTATAAAGGATTGGAAGGGGAGATCCGTTTCGAGTAAGCGTGTTTTCTATTGCGCACTAGCGTGCGTCTGACAGTGCTAAAATTTTCACGTTTTTTCTAACGTTACAAGCGTTGTTTCATTTTTTCCTCGCACACTTAGGCGTGCGAGCCTACTGGAATCAATGATCATCGAGCCCTACGCGGGAGCCTATTATGACTCACGTTGAGGCTCTGGTGGAAATGAGGCTCAAATCAAATCAAAATCAGAGATTCCTTGTTGAGATGTTCGAGAAATGTGTGTGGTGTGCGACGTGTGGGCGGATGCAGACGGAAGAGCTCCGAGTGGTGGAACAAGGAGGTCAAATTGACGGTGGCGCAGAAGAGAAGAGCTTTAGAGGAGTGGGTGCAGGCGAAGTCCGTGGTGGCGTATGACGACTATAAGGAGAAGTGGAAGGAGGTAAAGCGAGTGGTGAGGAGAACAAAAAAAGACGCTGATGCCAGGTGGGGCAGACGGTTGTGCCAGAATTTTGAGGAGATCATAAAGATGTTCTGAAAAGAGGTTAAGATTGTGAGAAAGGGAGAGACCGGAAAGAAGGAGTCGGTGAATGATGAGAACGGCCAGTTGTTGACGGAAAGTGATCGTGTACGGAAAAGGTAGGCCGAGTATTTTGATGAATTGTTGAATGTCGAGGATGACAGAGAGGCTGACATTGCTGCCGTGGGTGGTAGTGCGCGGATGTCGGTTTTGGGAGAGAAACTTGCCGCGGACATTGAAAGCAGGGAAAGCCCCTGAATTGGGTAGCTTTGCGACTGAGTGCCTGAAAAAGGGTAGAATAACGATTGTCGAATGGTTGGTGAGGCTACTGAACATTTGTTCTGTCGCGGGCGTGGTACCGATTGAGTGGCGCAGTGCCTGTATTGTTCCGCTGTATAGGGGCAAAGGAGATAAAAAATAATACTGCAACTCAAGAGGTGTGTGGTCGGTAAGCTGTATGGCAGAGCGCTGATCAAAAAGATGAGAGAATGTACGGATTGCGCAATTGGAGAGGAACAATGTAGCTTGAGGAGTGGTAGGGGGTGTGCCGATCAGATTTTTGCAGTGAGACAGGTCTGTGAAAAGTACCTTGCAAAGGAAAAGGATGGGTTTTGGGCATTCATGGATCTGGGAAAAGCTTACGACAGGATTGACAAGGAAGCGCTGTGGAGAGTGTTGCGTTTGTATGGAGTGGGCGGAAAGCTGTTGAAAGCGGTGCAGAGCTTCTATGTTGGCAGCCGAGCATGTGTCGGAGTGGGAAGTGAGGTGAGTGATTGGTTCGCTGTGAAAGTGGGTCTGAGACAAGGATACGTGATGTCTCCTTGGCTGTTCAATCTTCATGTGGATGGAGTGGTCGGGGAGGTAAACGCGAGTGTGCTGGGTCGTGGCTTGGAGCTGTTGGAAGCGAATGGGCGTAGTTGGCAGTTGAGCCCGTTGCTGTTTGCGGATGATACGGCTCTGGTGGCGGATTCAAGGAGAAGCTATGTAGGCTAGTGTCTGAATTTGGTAGAGTGTGTGAGATAGGAAGCTTCAAGTAAACGTGGGTAAAAGTAAAGTAATGAGATGCTCGAGGACTGCCGATGCGAGCAGTGTTAGTGTCCTCCTAATTAGAGAGTTGTTGTGAGAAGTTCAGTGTTTTAAGTATCTGAGCTTCCATGTGGAGAAGACTGAACTAGTGGAAACTGAGGTAAAGTCGCGAGTGAAGGAGGGGTGTAAAGTGTTGGGTGCACTGAAGAGCGTAATGAGCTGCAGGACGTTGGGGACGGATGCAAGAGAGGGCTGTATGTGGGTGTCGTCCCAACTGTGCTGTACGGAGCTGAGACTTGGGGGATGAGAGCAGAGGAGAAAAGAAGGTTGAATGTTTTCGAGATGAAATATTTGAGAAGCATGGCTAGAGTGTCGCCGAGAGACAGGTTCACTAACGACGTGGTTCGAATCAGAACGGGGATGGCGAAGAAGTTTGAGGACAGAGTTGATTTGCCTGTACCGAGATGGTTCGGGCACGTGGTGAGGATGGATGAGGGAAGATAGGTGAAAGGGTGTGGAAGGCAGAGGTGAGTGGACGTAGGCCTAGAGGGAGACCAAAGTTTGGGTGGGTGGATGATGTGAAGCAGACGTTAGGAACGAAAGACCTGAGTGCGGAGGTAACGAGAGAGCGTGAACTGGATAGGCGTGAGTGGAGAATGATTGTGAACGGATGAGTTTTGACGCTGCCCTGATGTACGTTCCCGCCCTAGCCATATCGTTGAGAGACGGGATGGTCGTGGGCGAGGGATGCCGGTCATCATGACGCGGTAGGGGTAAACCAGTCACACTGTCGGGCCCTGCTGCCGACACTGACCTCAAACTGCACTTATGACCCGAAGGGTGTGTTGCGGGGCTCCTGGCCGGACCCTTTTGCGCAAAAGGGCTAAGGTGTGTGAGTGTGAGTAGTAGAAGTTGCTTCCGCTTTTCACCGGAGTCCCAACTCGAAGTTAATGCCGACTCCCCCCTAGAGCAATTGAAGAGGGGCAAAGTAGGTGCAGCGTAAATTAAGAGTAGGTTCAATATAGATTCAGAGTAGATTTAACGTAGGCACAGTAGGTTTAACGCAGATACAAAGTAAATTTAACAAATACAAAGTAGGTTTAACACGTATACAGAGTAGGTTTAACGCATATACAGAGTAGGTTTAACGCAGATACAGAGTAGGTTTAACGCAGATACAGAGAAGGTTTAACGCAGATACAGAGAAGGTTTAACGCAGATAAAGAGTAGGTTTAACGCAGATACAGAGGTTTAACGTAGATACAGGGTAGGTCTAACGCAGGTACAGAGTAGGCCTAACGCAGATACAGAGCAGGTTCAACGCAGACACAGAGTAGGTTTAACGTAGAGGAGTAGTAGCATTCTCCTCTGTTCTCCACCGGAGCACCAACGTGCAGTCACTCAGTGCTCCCCTGTAGGACACAAAGATTTATTGATTCTGTACAGATTCGTGTGCGAAGTTAAGTTAAAATTCACAATTAATACACAGGGAGGACTGCGAGTTCAAGATCAGAAATGATTCAAACTTCGTTACTTTTATAAGGCGTCGTATAGTCCTGTGTGTTTTCCGAAAGCGATCAGTTTTTTCCGGTGTTCTGTTTCTGTGAGCAGGCGTTGTAGTTTGCACGGGGGGCTCAAGAAGGCTCGTCGGGCTGCTGCGAGTGCGTCACAATCCATAAGTAAGTGTTACACACTGATTGCTTCTTAGTGGCAACAGGGGCATGGTGTTGCGTTTGGTCCCGTGTGTCCTGTACATAAACGGTTAACGAACACTTGGTCTCCTCCATTATAAAGCCTAGCGTTCCACTCTCCCACGGATGGTTTAACTGCAAACATTTTTTGTCCACTCTGTTGCCAAGAGTCGTTCCATCGTAATGTTAAACGCGCATTGATGACTGGGAACCAGTCTTGGTAATGTATGGAGATGAATTGTTCTTGCTGGGTAGACACTCGTTTACCGAGGGAATCTGCGCGCTCGTTTCCTCTTATTCCCGCGTGTCCAGGGATCCAGCAGAACTCGACCGCCTGGCCCACCTCGGACATCGTGAATAGGTCGTGTTGCATTTTTCTAAGGGCAAGGTGATCAAAGTGCAGAGTTTTCAGCTGGGTGAGAACACTCAGACTCTCTGAAAATATAACATATTTGGGGAGGCGGTTACTTTTGGTAATGGAGATGGCCAATTCGAGTGCGTGCAGCTCTGCAGAGAATATAGAGGCCTCTTGGGGTAGGGTGGCCGAACACGAGGTCCCCTCGCCAACTGCGGCAGCTCCCACTCCGTCGAATGTTTTGGAGCCGTCAGTGTATATATGGCGGTCCTCAAAGTACTGCACATCAAGTAGCCGTGAGAATTCTAGGCGGTACGTGTTGGTTGGGGTTGTAGCTTTGGGGTACGTCTGCAAATCTAGGTTGACCAGTGGTAAGCTGATCGTCCACATTGGTGTGTTCATTTTAAGAATTCGATAGGAGAATAAAGGCTTGATGTCTTTGCGACTGATGTTCAGCGAGGTCAGTACGTTGTCTATGCGTAGAGAAAAGAGCGGGCATATGTTCTTCTTAGCCTCAAAGATGCGTTTTTAAAGAATGTTGGTGACGTCACTGAGTGCTGGGCTATTGATGTAGCTCCTTGTCATGAAATAGTACTGTAGTGAGAGGTTGTCTCTTCGGAGCGGAAAAGGAAGCTCGTTAGCAAGCACATCCAGGGATTTGATGGGTGTGGAACGGAACGCACCGGTTGTGATACGCAGGGCGTTATTTACCATGATGGAGAGAGGCTCAATGGTGGTTTTGACTGCTGAATCATAAACAATTTTCCATAATCAATGGGCGAGCGATTTATTGTTTTCAATAACGTCATGCCGGTGTCCATATCGGCTCCGAATTTCAAGGATGTTACAGAGAGGATAAGTCCGGTTGCCTTTTTGCAGCGAGTCTCCACGGCTGCAATATGAGGTCGCCATGTGAGTTCATGGTCCCACACAAGACCGAGGAATTTTATTGATTCCTCGTATACTAGCGGAGTGTTGTTCAGCGTTAGGTCTGGTTTTAGGTGTAAGCCGGACACAAGAGTAAAGTAAATGCTTTTCGTTTTGGAGAGCGAAAATCGGAATCCGTTTAAGGAGGCCCAGTTCTCGACTTGGTTTAGACATTTTTGGAGTTCCTGTTGAATTGTTGAGAGACTAGGGTGTCTTTAGCTTATTTGTAAGTCGTCCACGTATAGTAGCGAAAGCAATCTTCCGTCGCGCGGGAGAATTTCTGCTATCTGGTCGATTTTGAGGATAAAATTAGTGACACGCTTCCTTGAGGGACGCCTATTTCTTGCGGATAGGATGGTGACAGGGTGTCGCTGACCTTGACCCTGAAGGGGCGGTTATGCAAGAATTGGTGGATATAACGTGGTAAGTGGCCTCTCAGCCCTTTGAGGTGGAGATCCTTCATGATGCCGTACTTCCAGGTAGGTTTGTATGCTTTTTCCACGTCGAAAAATATGGAAACCACGTGTTCTCCTCGGTCAAATGCCTGTCGAATTTCAGATTCTAGTCTTAAAGGTGGTCCGTCGTAGAGTTGCGCTTGCAGCCGCTACACTGGATGCTGTTCAGGCCTGCATGCACATCAAGGTAGTCGACAAGGCGCGTGTTTATCATTCATTCCATAGTCTTGCTGAGAATGCTGGTTAGAGCGTTGGGGCGATAGTTATGTGGGTCACCGTGAAATTTCCCGGGCTTGGGTATTGTGACAATTATAGATTCCCGCTATTGATCGGGAAAAATGAGTTTGAATCCTGAGTGTTGAACACTTTTAATAAGTGCTCACGGCGCCATCTGGGAGATTCTTGATCAAGTTGACGTGTACCCGGTCTGGCCCAGGTGAAATTTCACGTACATGGTCGAGGACGCTCTGTAGTTCGTAGAGAGAGAAAGGTTTGTTGTAGGCCTCTTCGTTTCAAGAAGTAAAGTCAAGATGTTCACTTTCCGGCATATCCTTCTCCCGTTGGAAAGCAGCCGTGTAGTTTGTTGATTGCGAAATCTGGCTAAACGTCTGAGTTAGTTTATTTGCGATTTCCGCGTGGGAAGAACAAGTTCTGCCTCCGTCTGAAATGATGTTAATAGGTCGCTCGGGTTTTCCCTGAATACGTCGTATTTTTTCCCACACCTGGGAGAGGGGAGCGTTTCGATTAATAGTATCGACTAATTGAGCCCAGCTTTCACGTTTCTTCTCCACTCGAAGTTTTCGGTATACAGCAGATGCCCTTTTCCACGCTACTCGGTTCCTAGGGGACCGTGCGCGTCGGTAGGCGTGGTATATCTTTTCACGCTTATCTCTTGCTTCTTGCACCTGTCGTGCCACCATGGTTTTGGAAAGAAGGTTGAAGGTGCGTATTGGGGAATATTTGCCTCGGCTGCAGCTTGAAATTTTTCGTATAGTTGGGCGACGAGGTCGTGTTCCGAAATGTTTCCGGCAATGCCGTCCATATCGCTCCACGCGATGTGTGCTGAGTATTCCACCCAGCTGGCTTTTCGGTAGTTGAATCGAAGTTCTTGAGGGTCAGGGTTTCTTGGTTGGTTGGTAAGAAGCGATATGATGACTGGGTTATGGTCGCTGTCGTGTGTTGAAGGCAAAACTCCCCAAACGAGTTGGGGTGCCAGAGTGGGGGAGCATATGGATAAATCGATGGCAGTTTCACTTTCGGGTGATATGAGTGGGTTGTCCGTCGTTGAGGAGGACCAGGCTGTGAGTGTTTATGGTGTTAGCAATTATCATTCCCCTGGGGTCTGTTCTCCCGCATATCCATGTTTCAGGGTAGCTGTTGAAGTCTCCAAGGAGGAGTATTGGCGAGGGCAGTTGGTTTAGCAATTCGCTCATTAGTGCTTCCGAGAGGTCATGGCTTCGGAATGAGTAGACGGATACCACTGTTATTGGCCTTGAGACGCAAATCATTTTGGCGATAGCTTGGAGTTCTGTCCTCAGGGGAAGGGGAGGTGAGGTACACTTTGGTGGATCATACGGGCCACTCCGCCGTGAGCAGTCACGTTGGTGTGGCCTTCGCTCGCGGCGGTGTATGATATATTAGGGGACTCTGAAGGTTGCGGTCTCTCGGAGTTTGATCTCTTGGAGGCCTATCACCAAATGTTTATGGGTGGCGATTAAGGATAGTAATTCGTCTTTCTTGTTTCCGAGTCCTTGACAGTTCCACTGGAGTATTTTGGTGTTCATTTTGAAGGCTGTTCACACTCTGACTTTGATTTTCTAGAGTGGTTGCGTGATTTGCTGGAGCTTTTGTGGTGCTCGCGTTTTTGAGTTTGCCCAGGGGTTCCGGGTTGGGAGTGTTCACGGGAGTGTCCGCCTTTGGTGGAAGGTGGTCAGCTGTGGTTGCTGCAGGCGTGGCTGCGAGTGCTCTTGTGGGAAGACGAAAGTGTGTGCTTTTTGCGTTTGCTTTGTGAGCGAGTGCGCTCATCTTCTGTGGTAGCCTTTCTCATCTGCGTGAGTAGTTGTGTGGAGTGCGAGGTATCTGGGCCAGGTAAGATGACTGGTTGTACAGAGGTCTCGCGTATGTTTTTCGAGATAAGCGCCGTCAGCGAGGCCGTGATCGTTCTCGCTGGTGGCGTGTTCATGAGTCGGGTTTATTAACGGGGGATCGTGTCCCTCGCAGTGGTTTTCCACGAATGGAGTCGCATTTGAGGCAGGTGGGAGTAGTTCTGGGTATGGTCCTGGCGGGCCGTTATTTGAGAGTTGTTACTGATCTTTTTGCTCAGTGGCGCTTGGGTATCGGAGGTTTCTTCATCTCTTTGCCTTTTCGTTTTTATAGTAGTGAGCCTTGCGGCGTGGTCGACTGTAGGTGATGCATCCATCTCGTCGTCCTCCTGGTCTCTGCTTAAATCATTTCTAGGACTGTGCTCTCTAGTGCGGGGGCGGTCTCTGGGCTGAGCGAGGAAGCACTGCAGTCAGGTAGGTGTGATGGAGTCTTGTTACGATGTTGTTCTGATGATGTGTGGATGTCGTCCGGGGAGTTTTGTTGGATTGCCGATTTGACTGCTTGGGCATAATTGAGGCGGTTTGGGTTATCGTCTTTCCAGATTTGGATGGCTTGTTTCTGTGTAACTCTGCGTTCGTTTTGTGTGATTGTTATTTCTTTTGGGGCCATGTTGCAACTGGGTAGGTTTTGGTTTTTCCTTGTTCACCCAGGATTACTATGAATTCCGGTGCGTCGTGTACTGGTAAGTAGAACTTCAGTTACGTGATTTATTCCATGTTACTTTGGTAACTCCGTAATCTTCAGCTAGACCTTCAGCAAAAGCACTGAGGTCGGTTGTAGGCGTGTAACGGGAGGTGCATATAATTAGTTTGGCATCGTTGTAGGACGGATGTATTTCAACTGTAACTTTTAGTTTGTTTATGTGGGTAATCTTTTCTATAGCGTTACTTTGCTCACGTTCTACGACGTAGGCCAGATATTTCTTTGCCCGTCGTTGAATTTTTTTCGGTTTTCCTCCTAGTTGTTCGGTGAGTGACTTCATCATTTTAAATGGATTAGTTGAAAAGGCAACTTTGCTTGCACCACTTTCGTTGAACGTTATGAGGAAGTGGGTGGGAAATGGTGCCGGTCTCCTCTCCCGGGTAGGAGGGTCATTCTGGGAAGAGCGCATCGAGACTACAGCTTCTCATCGCCCTACCCCGTGATCCATCTTGTATTGGAGGATCGCTCTCTCAGTCTCCTCCTCTGAGCAGTCTTTGTGTCCGGTGGGATGTCCGTCTACTTTTCAATGAAAACAGTGCTGTTCTTCGGACTGGGACGACTGGGGATCTTCCCGTTTGTCGTGGTCGTCCTGGGAGCAGTATGAGTATCTTTGCATGCCATTACAGTTTCCTCTAGTGTGTCCGTATTTCTGGCATTTATAACATCGCATCGGACGTCTCTCAAATGATGTAACCTTGGTTTTGGGGGGCGCAGAAGGGAATGTCTAGATATTTTGGTGGAGTAGGGCAGTTGAATTTTAGTATTAGGGCTGTGGTAGTCTCTCTCCTTGGTGTGATCTTCGATGCGACCTTTGCTTCGACAGCGCAGTCTTCGTATTGAAAGAGTTCAGTAATGTACTCCTCGATTTCCTCCCTCGGGATATCTTCATCGTAGATCAAACCTGAACTTATAGCGAAAGTCTGGTGGGGCACTATTTTGCATGTCTTTTCACAGTGTCTGGTTTTGGAGAGAATAGTGTCACTTTGAAGTTTTGTGTCTACTTTGATGGCAAGCTCTTTTCGCAGAGTGTATGGATAAATATCCGGCCTGTCGTTGGCGTCGAACGTAATCTTCAGGTGTTCTGGAAAGGTATGACTATTGTTGAACAAGTTGTGCTCATTGAATGGCGTATAATGCTTCCTCCTTGCAGCTCTTGGAGCTCAATTGGGGGTTTTGTGGGGTGAAGAGTTGTCGAAGTTGTCATCGGACGTAGAGGTAGAGGTACTTGCGTAAGTTGCGGATTCTTTAGTTAGTTGGTTCTTTACTAGTTTGTGGATATGGAGAAAAATGGTCTTGACATGACCCTTGAGTCTCGTTAGACGGTCGTCAATTGTGTTAGGCTCTGCGGCGAAAACTTTTGCTTCCTGCTCAGAGAGGCCGGCCGCTTGGCTTCGTTGATTCAATATTTCCTGGACGTGCCTGGTTAGTTCGTCGATGCGGTTGTCCCCCCGATCGTCTTCTGCTGAGGTGGCACAGGTCTAGCAGAGGCTGATGTTCTTGACCGTTGGAATCTTGGTCTTCGGCACTCTGGAGGGGATGCTGGTCCCAATAAATGGAGTTTCTTTCTACTCTCAATCGGCTCCCTGGTTAGCGCCAAGGGCCAGGGAGTTAACTTTAGAGGCCTCTTGTTCGGTTTTACCGATGTTAAGCTACGTTAAATTTAAAGTATCAGAAACAATGTAAACAAACGTGCGGTTTAAGGTCCTAGCACAAACTGAGGACCAGCCTGTACTATGAAGGGGGTTCTCAGTTAATAAACCGTATGTGAACAAACGCGAATTCCGTGCGAGTGTGAGTGTATGAGAGTGTGAGGTTCGCCTTGCCGTCGGCTGCCCCCATTGATGGGGGATTTTGGCCTAGTGTCTGTAGCCGTAATATA
>SDVV010036460.1:0-10948 GCA_016164225.1 Gammarus roeselii
CTCCTGCTACTGCTTTCGGTGATGGCGCTCGCTACTGCTCTCCTGCTACTGCTTTCGGTGATGGCGCTCGCTACTGCTCTCCTGCTACTGCTTTCGGTGATGGCGCTCGCTACTGCTCTCCTGCTACTGCTTTCGGTGATGGCGCTCGCTACTGCCCTCCTGCTACTGTTTTCGGTGATGGCGCTCGCTACTGCTCTCCTGCGTAGTTTTAGGCGTGGGCTCTATCTCTCGCCCACCTGTCCAACACATTCTGGGTTGCCAATCACTATAAGACTTACGCAACATCCCGCTAAACCCCTCTACAAGCCTACTTGACACGATTCCACCAATCACAAGACACACCGAGTACAAATATCGCATGAATACTCTCCTCGAGCACAGAATAATCGTGTACCAGCTATCCTGGGAACTCGACGACTGCGATAGACCCCTCAGGTGCTTACTCTTTGGAACCCGACAACCGCAATAGGCCCCTCAGATACCCACTCCGGGAACTCGACCATTGCTATGAACCCCCAAATACCAACTCTTGGGAACTCGACCAATACGATAGGCCCCTCAAATGCCCAGTCCTGGGAACTCAACCACCATGGTAGACCCTCCAAATGTACGTCTACCCAGTCAGCGGAGATGGCATTTGAAGAACACGACGGTTATGCCCCCCTTACTCCTCTCGTTCCGGCTTTGGATGTAGGTCTGCGTCACTAATATGGCTTTGCAGATTACAGACGAAGACATAACATAACAATATCATGCAGTTTCGTTCAATCCTGTTGAAACTCGCAGCATACCTGCAGGTTGCTGGCTTCCCACCTGTAGAAGTTGCTGGATCCAAACAGGAACAAATACAACTGCATCGAGCAGTTTTCCTTTAAATTTTCCATATAGGACAAATACTCAAGGTCAATTAAACTGCCTTCACCATTTTTACAGTTCTATTCGTAATTGGCACACCTTCCGTTTACACAAGTACTCGCCGTCCAAATCGCTAATTGCCTCTCCCTAATGCTGAAGACACTCATTAAATGTCCTTGTAAACCACTACATCACCTCGCTGAGCAGTTCCGATACAAAGGTGGCCAAATGCAACCTAGGAAGCAACCTTGTCTGATTTACCTGTAGATTAAGAGGTGACCGTCACAAACGAAACAACATTTTTTTGCTTCCGAGACCGTTACACATGTCCGAGTAATTTATCAAATTATTTCGGGTCTTATATTCTCGACGAAATTTATCAGAGGACAATAGTTTTAAAGAAATACGGAGGTTTGTTTGGATGATACATTCAACACTATGGACACATTTTATACATGTTTTTTAAGATGATCAGATAAGTTTGGAATGGAATGCATAGCTACAAAAAGTGAAAAGATACAAAATAAGTGATATTGCAAACATACATACTCGAAGGACAACAATATATTGAGATGACAAAGATTGGACAGTAATAAACCCACTAGGATATTTATGTTATGATATATCGTTGGCAGACTCGCTAAAATTTAACTAGAATTCAGAGGAACCTGAAAGAACATCATAGAATATGAGACAACATTTGGCCTTCTAATGGTGTTTATTGTGGAGTGCCGGCTAAAAAAAATATTATAGCTGTACAATTGCACGATGAAGCGAAAAAGAACTAGTCTCAGAACATTTTAATGGGGCTGTATGTCGAGACCATGTTCCATATTCGGCCTTATTTGAGAGTCAATCTGCCGTGGAAATGCGCGATGCTATGCTTGTGATCGGAATCCAGAAAGGATATCATACGGAAGGGTGGTGCGGTTACTCCCCTTTACCTGTGATATTGGAAGGGTGGTCGTTGGGTACGCAGATCTAGCCGAGGATTCAATTGACTTACAATGAGGAAATACATTGATTTAGCTGTTAAAGTGAATGAGTTTACTTGACTTGGCGTCGTCGACAGTTAGAATTTTTTTAGAGAGCGGATCTTCATTGGCTGCCCTGAAGGTCGGTATCGACAACCAAAAGAGAGTAACTCTGAAATGTGTTCGCTGTCACCATAAAGAATGAGTACTTGCAACCTCTTTGGACTTTGAAAAATAGCTGATGGCTAGACATGCAGCAGTAATAACCAGAAGAGGTTAACTAAATACTAGTTTGTCTTGACAAGTCCTTCATCAAGACGATAACAGGTTACCCGGCATAGACCGGAGGAGACGAAGCGATTATTGTCATAAGTTTACATTGCGACAGTTTCTTGCTGAGGTCATTTATGTAGAATGGGCGAACCTTTTTAGACAAATTTATTTAAAACATAGACCTGCAAAGTAATTATAATAAGCAAACCTGTCTGAGACGATGGATGAAGGCCGATAGATCCAGACTACTAAGAATAACGAGCACGTATTCTTACACAGGATACAAAGCCCTCAAGTTATCATCGCTTCAAGTCTATCGGTTCACACTTGTGTTCCCAGCTGCTATGGCAAGCAATAGTATATTGAACTGTTAAGCGCGATCAATTTTTCAAGTCACCCTTCCCTTTACAACACTCTTTTTATCAAATCTAAACACCTAAGGAAACTGTTGCGAAGGTGTCAATGCACGTTGATGAAAATGAAGCAAGCCGCGTCGGCTGATCACCAGCTTGGCACGAACTGAAACTGTCACGGATAGAACAAAGATGAGAACGTGAGACACGTTAAACAGAACTCTTCAAGAGCTTCACACACCTGAGTCATTACCCACACAATATGCGTTGCAAGGGTCAACTACCAGATAGTTTAAAACTCGCATAGGGTATTTATCTGCTGGCCATTACCATGTTCTTTGGAACTGAGCAACTACTTAGTAACAATTCTGTAACTGCACTATAATTGGCTCCACACTCTATAAGTCATTGTTTGCATTGAGTAGAAACAGTGTCAATATTGACACTGTTGACTCCAGTTAGAGTGGACAGCCTTCGTCAAATTTTATCCTGTTGTAAGTAATTTTATTTGTCTAATCTGGGGCACCCAAACGATGAGCTTCTAAAGGTCATTGCTACGAGTGCACAACCAACCGATCTCCAACGAAAGGCAAGTCAAACGCACTACTGATATAAGTTCATATGTATAATTAATTTGCGTTGATTTTCGTGAAAATTCACTGGAAAGCTTGATTTATGAAATAAGTCAGGCAGACCAATTTTTTTCTGATTTGAGTATACCGTTCACAATATGTCAGATTAGATCTCGAACCAATGACCTAATTGTTGAGTAGCTTTTTATCAAGCGTTTCCTACGATTTTCCCATAATATCCTTCTTTTACTCGCTAAGTCGTAGCTGGGGTATTTCAAAGAACTGCCGTTCTTCAACCATTGCATGACGGCAATGTCACTGACGAATCGGCATTAACGTTAACGTTAGAGGAACACTGGTTCAGAGTACTGAAGCAGTGAAACAATCAAATCCTCTAAAGTTAGAGGAACACTGGTTCAGAGTACTGAAGCAGTGAAACAATCAAATCCTCTAAAGTTAGAGGAACACTGATTCAGAGTACAGAAGCAGTGAAACAATCAAATCCCATAAAGTTAGAGGAACACTGGTTCAGAGTACAGAAGCAGTGAAACAATCAAATCCTCTAAAGTTAGAGGAACACTGGTTCAGAGTACAGAAGCAGAGAAACAATCAAATCCTCTAAAGTTAGAGGAACACTGGTTCAGAGTACTGAAGCGGTGAAACAATCAAATCCTCTGAAAGACTAAAACACTCAAACAAAAATTTAAAGGCTAAATGTACGTAGGTAAATATATTTAAATTCAGTTCCGTCCGTTGATATAATCCATGACCTATCAAAACCGGGAGAGTTTGTCATGTTCACCATAGCCATTGGCCACCTCAAGGACACTGGCTCCTTAGGGTAGGCGGTCACTTATACAAAGAATTTACGACTATTCACCAGCAACTAACGTTCTAAACTGAACCAATATTCAAGAAAAGTAATAAATTATACAGAAAAAATTTGCAACAAGTACCTAGAGAAAATATTACCCTCTGCTGCTTTGGTGTCACTCACAAATGAGTGACATCAAACAGAAGCATTTCGCATAGGACTACAATCAGCTGGGCATCGCAACCACGGATACCACTCATCACAATGGTTACTCGGAGTACCAGCTGTGCTATGACACTGGAGTACCAGCTGTACCATGGCACTGGAGTACCAACTGTGCCAAGGCACAAAGTGTAATCCGCGGCTTCGAATATGCTGCTGCGCAAGCTGCCGGACCGTCTACATTGAAGAGTTGTGACCAGCTGCTACGCAAGCTGCCGGACTGTCGACATTGAAGAGTTGTGACAAGCTGCCACGCAAGCTGCCGGACCGTCTACATTGAAGAGTTGTGACCAGCTGCTACGCAAGCTGCCGGACCGTCGACATTGGAGTTGTGACCAGCTGCAATACAAGCTGCCGGACCGTCGACATTGGAGTTGTGACCAGCTGCTACGCAAGCTGCCGGACCGTCGACATTGAAGAGTTGTGACCAGCTGATGATTTCACAGCGATAAATAAGTGAAGCAAACGAGAAATCTATGAAGAGTGTTTGCGATGGAAGAAAGACATCAATGTCAAGATCTTGATGACATCTGGAATTTGAGAGACCATGCAAGCCCCGTCATTATGCAGTGATTATATAGTTTCAATTAACCGGCAGTGCAGTATAGTAGAAATATAAATAAATATCCCTATTACCTGTAGCAATTGATATTTTGACATTGTTACATAAACTCTTACGTGAATCACATTTGACCTGCAGTATAAAAGGTATGATTTATTGAATTATAAAATTGGTTTACTCCATATTAGACGACCATAAAATGATTTAATGAACATATAATTGCTGCCAACGACTGTGTTAGAAAAAAACGGCTATTCCGATACATTTAGAGAATTTTCCGATACAGTAAGGAAATTTTCCGATACTGTAAAGAAATTCCATATTTATGAAAATGAAAATACATTTTTTGAATGCACGGTAACATTTTTATATGGGTTTTAATAGGATACTACTGCGCGAAACACAATACTTTGCAAGCAAGATTGTTTACAGTATGATTGATAAATTATTTAATAATCAGGAGTAATAGGTTAGTTTAATTGGGAATGAATATATTTATATCTCCCCATCCATGTTACCTACGGAGAGGAGGCAATAAAAGCTCTAATAAGTTGCATCAGCGACTGCAAGCTGCCAGAAGTACGATGGTGCAGTCTAATGTATCTACACGAGGCCTTTGGTTTGTGCTGGGGAGCCACTGGACTGGCAACATCAACTGGCAGCACGACGAGCAACATCTACAAACATGGCACGGGTCTCCAAAAATGGCACCATTTTGTTAACAGGACAGAGATTTAAAAACTTGGTAAAAATCTCTCAACATGATCAAAGATCTCCAAACGTGGCAAGATCTCTCAACAGGACAAGGATCTCTCAACATGACCAAGGATCTCCAAATGTTTCAAGGATCTCTCAACAGGACAATGATATCTCAACAGGACAAGGATTTCTCAACAGGACCAAGGATCTCTCAACAGGTCAAAGGATCTTCAAAAGTGACAAGGATCTCTCAGCGGGACAGGGATATCTCAACCTGGCACGGACCTCACAACGTTGTTAAGATATCACAACGGGACAGGGATCCTTCAACTGGTTAAGGATATCTCAACGTGGCATTGATATTAACAAGGGAGGACGGCCCAAAGGTCTCTCAACATTTCAAGAATCTCTTAACGCGGCAATTTTTATTTTGGGCAGGATTACTCAACGGATGATCTTTCAACAGAGGATCTCTCAGCAGAGCCAGGATTACTTACGCCAGTGGATGTATGGCAAGAAAGGCATATCCATGTCGATGTGCCGATGTAAGTGGGTAGATGGTAACGAAATAAAGCAACAGGGATTCCGAGTGTGCCATGTTCCCCTCTCAGCGGGACATCAAATCTACTAAGTCGCAGAGTCAGCGTGACCCAAAGTGAAACCAAATTGATGCAGCCGTCCAGCTCTCAAAATATTTACAGCGCTAACATTAAATAACAACTACAGCTATTTCTTGCTTCCTTATGACCTATATAAAAGGATATTTACACCCAACCAAACTGTTCTATATTATTGTATGCATACCTCATTCAACTGCACTAGTCATTCAATATAGCTATATGTACACATAGTTGGAACTGAAAGAGTATTTACAGCATTAATCCGTTCTAGTTGCACAACACTTTGTCTTAAAGCCCCAGTGTCTCACCAAATATTTGTCGTCGTAATGTAGTTATTTGCAACATAATAGTACGGTAAAAGTTTTGAGTACGATTGAACTCTTTTTTTACAAATATTGACTTTTGAAGTTGACTGGGTGTGCCGGCATAAGTTATTCACCCAAATCAGGAAACTTGAAATGGGATCAGACCATCACAAAGATAGGGAAACAGTTCATAACTCCATAAACACCATGAACTTCAATATGTGATATCCCGAAACATGTTTATTCAATCGTCCTCAATATTTACTATCTCAGTATGTTGCAAATATATCTACATTTTTTTTTCGGCGGAGTATCCACCTTCCAGACGACCATCTACTGGCAGCCACGACGAGGAAAGACTATTAGTCCGTTCTATCATCACAACACTTTGCCTACGACGGTCATCTTTGGCAGGCATTGCGAAAAAATGATACTTAATCTGTCCTGGCATCACGACACTTTGCCAAAAACGATCATCTTCTGGCAGCCATGAAGAAAAATGTTCCTTAATCCGTCCTAGCATCACGACACTTTGCCTAAAACAATCATCTTCTGGCAGCTATGACGATGAATGACCATTAATCCGTCTTGGCATCACAACACTTAAGACGACCATATGTTCTGGCAGCCATGACGAAGAATGACTATCAAGCCGTCTTGGCATCACATATGTTCTGGCAGCCATGACGAAGAATGACTATCAAGCCGTCTTGGTATCACAACACTTAAGACGACCATATGTTCTGGCAGCCATGACGAAGAATGACTATCAAGCCGTCTTGGTATCACAACACTTAAGACGACCATATGTTCTGGCAGCCATGACGAAGAATGACTATCAAGCCGTCTTGGCATCACAACACTTAAGACGACCATATGTTCTGGCAGCCATGACGAAGAATGACTATTAAACCGTCTTGGCATCACAACACTTAAGACGACCATATGTTCTGGCAGCCATGATGAAGAATGACTATTAAACCGTCTTGACATCATAACACTCAAGACGAACATATGTTCTGGCAGCCATGACGAGGAATAACTATTAATTCATCCAAGCATCACAACACTGCCTTAAGAAAATCTTCTTCCGGCAGTTAAGACAAGGAATGACTAGACACGATCTTTGTTTTAAACTAGCATCTGTAAGATCATTGAGTTGCTTAACATTTGGTGACGGCCGCATAGACTAGATGGGCCGTTACCTGAGGTTACACAGAGTAGGTATCTACGTAAACAAGACTAGAGTGGCCGTTATCTGTGGTCATACAGAGTAGGTATCTACCGAAACAACAAACAAAGTAACAGGGAGTTAGAATTAACGAGGTGATAAGGCCTCACACTATCAAAATCTCATAGACTAGATGCATGTCAATCATTTAAGAGGACGCACTATCAGACTTCCAAGGACTAGAAAAATAATAGGGCTGGCAATTCCAGTTTACAGCACATAAAAGTAAATGGTTTAATTCGTGGGAATGAACTAGATATTGAGACCTTAGGTTTAACGACCGTATAAATATTCTGCTCTTTCTGGTAGAGAACATGACTGACACGACGCTGCGAGTTTACTATCATGACAGGGCAATACCAGGTGAAGAAATATCCAAACAAGAACAGACTGGAGTCTTAGTCAACATATGTGGGTGTTCTAATTGCAGTTTATACAGCCCAGCAAGCTTGTAAACATTTATGCCCAAATTTGTTCTCTCCGCTGGCGTGTTTAAAGACGAGTTTTACTAAGACCACCAAGCCGTTCTGTCAACGATACCACAACTCTTGCGGTACCTCATGTATTCACCACAGTTTGATGTACACCACAGTACATGACGTATACATTACAGCTGCGAATTTATGGCAAGAACAATCTCTAGATACTTTTTTACATTTTTTTTTTGCCCAAGATCGCCTGATTAAAATGTGTTATAGTATTGGAACCAGTATCTAGGTACAGAAAATCCTCCACACTGATATTAGCTACTTCGTGTGTGCATCGCAGTACCTAATGTAGATACAACAATATATGTCTGCAGAGGACAGTACCTGATGTTTGTATCACTGCACCTTTTGTGTACATCACAGAATACTCGGTGCATACACTACAGTATTTGATGTATACACCCCACTACCTTATGTATACATTACATTGAAAACCAAGTGCATATAAGAATCGGCACAATCCTGGTCTCCATACCGTTTTATAATACAGTGAGAAATCTTTTGAATAGTGATTATATGTATAATAATCTTCTGTATTAAATGATGAAAGTGTACTGGCAGTGCTATTGCCAAGAATTACATGGGGACACAATATTGAAGCACCTATGGCAAGCGTAAAGCGCAAGGAGATACAACAAAATAGCATCATCATGTATCACAGCTACGCTTTACACTATTTTACCCTACTTATCGGCAAGTTATTGGCTACTAGTTATTTGCCTGAAGTGCAGAGACGGTAACGCAAGGACATGAAAACCGTCACGGATAGGAACTGGGAAATGAATTTTTATGAAGTCAATGAACTGTCAGGGTAACACAAACAGAGAAGTTTGGCCTGAATTATTGATATTTCGTAAACAATACAACAAATAATTTATCTACTCACGGCTACAGCACACTCGTATTGGTGAGTTCTTTCAGAAGACGACCGAAACAAGGAGACGCTAGTGGTAAATAACCAATAGAACTAAAACGAATACATTAAATTAGGAGCTCTCATCGCCCACCCGAAAAACTATGTATTTATGCAGGGATAGAAAGAAATGCTGGGCTGGTAGCTACAGCCTGGGTGCATTCAAGTACGGTGCGTTGTAAATTGCCTCTTGGTCAAAAATGAAGGGAAATATTAAACAAAGGGAAGGGAAAAATGACCAACAAAGTGTAAGGAGATTCCCGCTCAGTATGTACAGATTAGGATAAGTACACATGCTTGTCAAAAGAAGGATAGCAACAGGTTACATGATGATACAAAAATTACAATGAGAGCGGTAATTAGTTGGTCAATATAGCCATGTCAGCCGCAGTTGTAATGGCAGCGTGTGTGCAGTAACATTAGATTTTTTTTCAATCGGTGAGGGTCTGGGCACGTTTTTCCCATGATAATGTAATTAGCTGAATAACACACTGTACCATTCAGGTCCCTGTTACATAATTCGTTTTTCACCCATGTGACCCGTTCTGCTCATCAAATAGATGAACGGTGGTCGTGAGGGTTATTTTCTTGAAAAATGTGAGTAATAATTAGCTAGGCTTACAATTCCATTGAATTTCTTTGGTATGCACAAGATTGAACAAATAAATATTAAATGAGATCAATCGACGGGCCGTATCATGACCGACAGGAATAAATATTCCGATTTTCGACTAGATTTATCTATCATATGCGTTAGTAGGTTAATATACAATTTACAAAACAACTTAAGTAGGGCTGACTAGGTAATGAATAGCTCTTCACTGGTATCAAATACAAGAGATAATTACGGTCAAGTAATACAAATAACGGGAACAGTTTTCGTAATTACATAGGTTTTCACTGTCAATATTTGTTCCCAATTGGTTGAAATTGCTCGATAGGGATCCTACAATTAAGTATTGGTAAAAGGTTTTGAGTTATGCCAGGGCCACTCAGATGTCAGGATCATTATCAACCTGGCAATCAACAATGTACAATAGAAGCCAGAAAATGTGTCTTTTCGCGTGTTATTTTCGATATCCGTGCATGTAAATTATACGGTTTTGAGTAGCTATGTATATACATGTAGTCGTTTCCTGTATGTCTAGCGGAAACAGCTGTATGAATACGCATACTTATTAACATACAATCTTTATTTAGGGATATCGAAAAGAATACGCAAAATGAATCAATTTCTGGTGTCTATAGTACCTAACCTTTTATTACGCATGTGTGCAAACCCATGCATTTGATTTAGTGGAGTCTTGTTGTATAATTTTGTCCACTTTTGTTTTTGACTAATGAAAGATATCAATGTATCTCCTCGACTAAATTTTTATTCCGTTTCCACATTCCGTTTCTTTTAAAGTTTAGTAATGTGTTATTATGCATGCTAGCCAGCTTACTCCAGGAATGTTGAAAAGATTCATCCCACATAAGCACACAATTCAAAACAATGCAAGGAAATAAGGTCGGTAGCTACTAAATTGACTGGAATGTACATTAATTATCTAGATAAAGCATGAGAGCATGGAATAAGTATGGATTCCATCGTCATTGCCTCCTCGATACTGACCTGAAGGAAAGTTTTGTCAAATTTCTAATAAGATTTTCTCGTTTTCACTAATGAGGTTCTATCGTCATTGCTTCCTCTATAATGACCTGAAGAAAAGTTCAGACTAATTTCTAATGAGATTCGACGGCGCAGAATACGCGTTTAAGTTAGAAAACGTGACTTCTTGAAAACACTGTTTCAGATTATTATAAATATATTATATTACGTAAAAAAATTATGTATGGGCTTCATTTAAAGCAAGTCAATTAATCGCCATCTGGGATGGTGGACTTCTATTATGGAACCTTTTTTAAAATTTATAGAATTTGGTTGCAGGGAAAACGCTACATGTGAGTGGCTTCTTGAACGATTGGAGGATTTGACTAAATGGTGCAAGAGAGGATACCTGGACCTAAGACTCACTGATGTTTTACATTTTGTTCCATAATGAAATAAAATAAGTGTATAACTCG
>SDVV010036462.1:0-10948 GCA_016164225.1 Gammarus roeselii
ACTGAATATTAAGAATTAGACCAGCCGTGCGCTTCAAACGGTGACAGCGACGTATCTAGACCTTCGCGTGCGCTCGCAGAGTATCTTTGTAGAGTTACGTGCGCTACAGTTGCAAGATACTGGCACGCATCCATACAGCGGAGAGATAGAGGTGCGTATTCTCAGCAGAGGACGGCAGAATAACACGTGCGTGAAGTTCGGGATGACCGCACACAGACGCAAACGTCTGTCGCCAAACAGGCGTCCTACTAAACAGGATGCAACGTTCATCTGACTTAACACCGTTCACGCATCTCTCGACCATACGACTGACGACGGTGATGGGTGATGCCGCCCTTCCGCTCCGCAGTCCGCTGGCTGTTACATGAATGTTACAACAAACTTTTTCACCAAAACTGTGACGTCGGTGTTCGTTTTTATCAACTGCCAATATGAAGGAATGGTAAATTGTTTCCAACCAGGCCGGAATTAATTTAGCACACAGTCAAGTTATTGTTGTATTCAAACTAAACACTCGTGCACTTCATCTCGCCTGTATTACGCGTTGTACTGTGAATCGCTTTTTTTTTCCTTTTCCCGCCAAAATATGCGCTATTGATTTTTCTTGGTTTCTCTGACAGCGTGTTCTTCAACGGTGCTGTAGTGCAGCGATCAAGAATTTAAGAGAGTCATTTTGGATTGAACCGCTTTAGAGGAAAATGCGTGTTTAAAGTTGTACATGTTTTTTTCTTACACGAAATGCATCTACTATACAGAAAATATTGTATAAATGGTACTTGACATGATTAATGATTGATTTAACCCTACACATATTATTAGACCCAACAGTTGCTACTGACTGTACATCACAAATAAGAGGAACTAATACTAGAGTGTACTCATGTGAAGTGCCCGATATACTGATAATATAATAATGACTCTATTAGAAAGCGATGAGAAGTGAAAGCAGTAACTGAACATTTTTAGAACAAATAAAGACGCAACTAACAGCCACTAACGAAACAATCAGCAATTCAAGCTTCGCTGTCCTGTAACCATAAAACATGCATATTAACCTTAGAAGAAAAACACTACTTTCCGTACAAGGAACCAAGGCGTAGATAAGCCTTCTAAATAACAATCAAAACGCTGGTGCAACAACTTCATCTCGGCGTTTATTGGAGCAAAAAAGGCCTTTCGGTGCAATGCTTAAGAGCCGCGGCAGTCTAGTTTTTAGTGTCAGCCCGGTAGCATGGTTACGGCCTGAGTTGAGAGGCAGGTACGACCAATAAACGTCAACAGGAGGGTAGTCGCCGCTCCGGACATCTCGGCTCGCCCACTGAATAGGATGAATAGGAATATCAACTGTTTCAAGCATGGCTGAACTAGGAATGTTTGGCGGAAAATATCATTATCATTTTCCGTCTAAAAAAGCAGTGGAAGTTTAGTATCGAATCTTTTCTGACTAATGTGCGACGTACTAAAAATGATGACATCCGGTCGTCGAAGCTCCAAAAAAGAATTGCACACAGAATACCGTATTTCTTAAATCGTGGTTTCATTATGGTCTACCTTTACGGGGAGACGCTCCTGCCTCACAGAACCCTGTTGTTAGTGTCGCTAAATGTACCTGGTTGTAGCAAGGATAAAGCAAACAAAGATTGGCGAGATGTTTGTAAGGAGAAGGTCTGATGTAATGACACTGAGTGAGCCGAAGGTGGAAAGTAGAGGGCGAATGTGTGTCCGGTGCGGCAAGTGAAAAAAGGCGTGCGAGGAAGATGGTTGGGCACGAGAAGGTGTGGTGTTGCTATCGAGTGATCGGTTGACCAATAGCGTTAGGCAGTGGAAGAGTGTCTTCTAGATTGTCTTACGATAGTAAGGAGACCAAGTCGTGCATAACATCTAATTGAGCACCATGTGTGTGTAATTCCTTGTATTGGAAAGGTTGTTGTAGGAAAACGCTTTAAACGATGATAACTCAAAACAACTCGAATCCGCACCTGAAGAGAAAAACACTGACCCGTGATGTTAATTTGAGATTGTCTTGGCTTCTTTCCTCGTTAAACCAATGCTGACCGATGCCATTGCTGGACACCATTTCACACCGAATAGGTGCCAATGCCGAACACCTTTATTGCCGTGCTCGTGCTAATGGCTGGCACCTTTCTTACCGTGCAAGTGCCAATGCTGGGCACTATTTCAACCAGGCGCGTGTCGATGTCGGACACATTTTTCACGAATCTCCTGGTACTAATGCCAGAGACCTTCTGAAGCGTGCTATATTCAGAAGCTAATCAGCGATGAGTCAGGTGGAATTTCTTGAGCCATGACATAAACGTTTCGATTGTAACTTAGTTTACAATTTCCCCTGAAAGATTGTTCCGTTCCTCAACGACTCCACGCGTGTAAAAGTTTTGCGGTTACTTGAAAGAATGAAAACCGCCGAACAACAATTTTGTATCCCGTTTTCCTGGTCGCTCCATTCGCATCTAGAGTTGGGTGTTGAAAGATGGCCATTTGTGAGAGCTTACCCCATTAAGTAGGAACAGGAGTGAGAAGGAGCATTTTTAGGTTTATATGTTTTTGAGGCCAACACAATAAGGTGGTACTGGTAGACTAAATGCGAGAGTTGGAGACGGTAGTAGGAAAGGATAGCGTACTAAAAAGAAATTATATAATAAGATCTGACATGTTTGTACATGGAGCGGGAGCTGGCAGTGAGAAACGGCTCGCTCAAGAAGCGATATGTCCACAGATGTCCAATAGTGGATAGAGCGCTAATGGATATTTGGTTGACTTTGAGTGATGGAGAAGCTGATGGATGTGCATGTGTAAGGAGGGTGGAGAATAGTCAATCTCCAGTTGGAAGGAACATTGAGAGTGAAGCAGGGGTGGAAGGGGAACAAAATTGGGCAAGCACGAACGAGATTGCATTGAGAGTGGCAAGCAGAGCTGAGAAGTTCCAGCAGACGTTGAAGAAGGAATGACATTGATTGTGAGAAGGCAAGGCCAGGAGAATGTTGAGGAGGAATGCGAGACGTTCAGAGATGCGGCGTTAAGATGCACTATAAATGTACGTGGTGTGCGCCGTGCGGGCGGGTGTTGGAAGAGGAGTTACGGGTAATAGAACGATGAGACAACTAGACGAGATATAGTTTGTGGTCCATGACAACTAGACGAGATATAGGTTGTGGTCCATGGCAACTAGACGAGATATAGGTTGTGGTCCATGACAACTAGACGAGATATAGGTTGTGGTCCATGACAACTAGACGAGATATAGGTTGTGGTCCATGACAACTAGACGATATATAGGGTGTGGTCCATGGCAACTAGACGATATATAGGGTGTGGTCCATGACTACTAGACGAGATATAGGTTGTGGTCCATGGCAACTAGAAGAGATATAAGTTGTGGGCCAAGACAACTAGACGAGATATAGGTTGTGGTCCATGACAATTAGACGATATATAGGGTGTGGTCCATGGCAACTAGACGAGATATAGGTTGTGGTCCATGACAACTAGACGAGATATAAGTTGTGGGCCAAGACAACTAGACGAGATATAGGTTGTGGGCCAAGACAACTAGACGAGATATAGGTTGTGGTCCATGACAACTAGACGAGATTTAAGTTGTGGGCCAAGACAACTAGACGAGATAAAAGGTTGTGGGCCAAGACAACTAGACGAGATTTAAGTTGTGGTTCATGGCAACTAGACGAGATATAGGTTGTGATCCAAGACAACTAGACGAGATATAGGTGTTCAGCTTAAATTCTACAAGACAGGGGTTAAAGGAAATAAGCGTCTTCGGGACTATGTCCCTTGGCCCAAAAACTGTCCACATAAAATCGAGAAACAACAATTATGTGCTCAATAGCATGATCGCCCACTTCCACTTGAAGCAGGAAAAAAATCGTTCAAATTTCAAACGCCAATCATGTGATACGAATCTACCTTCCGAAGATACTTACTTCAACTTTCCAGAACCAGCATTGAACAAACCTGTGGCTTTAGAAGATTTACCAGTCATAGAAGGAATTGTGAAATCAACATTAGACTATCAGCTCACAAAAGAAGGAAGGTTATGGTCTGGTCAGTGTATACCGAGGCAGTTTAGAGGCCAGTGAGGAGAGCACTATCCACCTTGTGCAAATCTTAGATGCCAACCATATCGTGCTCATTCCGTGTTTCTCTACATTTATGAAAACATTTATAAATGGCAGACGTGGCAGTAATTTTTTTTTGTCCATTCTGCATGCAGGGCATGGGCGAAAGCTAAAAAGCTGGACACGTAAAATTGTGTTCATCCAGTACAGGCTTGCAAAATCATAAGCATGCATGAAGAAGGCAAAATGTTTCAATTCTCACACATGCACGCAACAATGTAACCCCCCGTTGTTTGTTATTATGACTGTGAATCTGTGCTGGAGCCAAAAACACAGGGTAAACATGTAGTCAACATACACAAGTTGTGCATGTACAGTTATACTCTTGTGGATAAAGACTGTAAATTGTAGGGCACAAAGTAGTCAATTCGACTACAGTTCCCCTTGAGGAGATGGAAACGCATCTTGTCAATAAACTGTTTATGGATTATAATGATTACATGTCAACCTTGCCATTGTTCCCCAACCCCGTCCTAACAAAACAAGACTTGAAAAAATATTGCTAAAGCAAAACATGCGAGTGCTGCGGGGACGCTTTTAGAGAAAGCGGTAAAAGACGAGTTCGCCACCATAATCCTTACATCGAGGGGGTCTTCGGTCCTAACCAAGAAGTGATATCAGGGAACTATATTGGGGCTCTCTGTTAGAATTGTAACATCAGAATCACTGAGAAACTCAGGTTCATGCTTTATATTGCTCACAATGCATCAGTCTATGACATGAGATTTATATTGAGAGGATTGGACGGCACTAACTTCTCATAAATAAATGTTACCGAAACAGTCGGACAAAATGTTCAGCATCTCTGTCTCCTTGAACGATGACACGAACAGGTACGGTGTCAAGTTCGTCGACTCGTAGTCCTTTCTCAACTCAAGTTTAGACTGTCTTGCCAAATTTTTTAGATTTTGGCCATGACATGCCGCTCTTGAAATCCCATCTCACAAGCCTCTGGTTACAGTGACAAGGTTCTAGACCTCGCTACTCGAGAAAGACATTTCTGCTATGAAGCTGTCACATCGGATTCTGTGCAGGACCAAACTGACATCCCGTCGCAACAAGTCTCCTACAGTCAACTTCGAGGCAGAGGAATATCGGACTCTGATTGTGCTGAAGTGATCGAAATGTGGGAGGCAGCTAACTGCAAGGCTTTGCGTGACTATATGATCATCTACCTGTTAATAGATACGCTGCTACTGGCCGAAATCTTCCATAAGTTTAAGGAAACCATGAAACGCGACTTCACCCTGGATCCCGTCCATTTTGTGAGCGCCCCTAGCTTTGCAATGCAAGCCGCCCTCTACGAAGGCAAGATGAAACAGGAGCTGGTCAAAGATATCGATCTACTCCATTTGATTGTTAAAAATACACAAGGCGGATTTGTGACGTTGACGAAAGGTCTATATAAGATAAACAATCGACGATGCAAAAACTATGACCCTAAACAACCTGTGTCTTCAGCAGCAATGAATGTGATACTTTAACAGTCTTTATGGTGTATACTTGAGTGAGCCCCTTATCATTGGCGAAATCGTCGAGCTCATACCCGAAGAAATTCAAGCATTCGACTTGGTAAACGCGAACTGTTCTGGCGAGTACCCGTATATTGTCTTTATCGATGCCCAAGTCAGCGACGAAGTTGCATGAAAAACAGACGAGCTGCCACTACTGCTACATCACACAGAAGTTACCTTGGACAATGTTTCGCCCTTCACAAAAAATTTCTTGGCAGATTCGGAACATCTCAAAAACAGAAAACGAGCAGATCGTAAGCTGGTTGCTAGTCATCTACCTCGAACTGACTACCTCGTGACCCTGAAACTTCTTCAAGTACTCCTCAGGACAAGGTTCGTCGAATTTTTCGCATTAAACAGGAACCGATATTCAAAACCTTTCATTATGAAAAATATTCAAAAACGTCAGGAGTCAACGAACTTTTCCGAAAAGTCCCTGTATAAACTGCTCTCAAATAGAATATACGGGAATCTATTGTTCAATTTGCTGAACAGAAGTCTAGATTCAAAGGTCGTGTGCACATCCAACGAGTTCCGAAAACATGCTGCCAACCCAATCCTGGAAAACTGCTACGCCATCGGCCCCGAAACAGTCATCATGATCCTCAAGCAAAAAAAAGTTCAGAATGGTACACCAACTCCAAGTTGGGTTGTACGTACTTGAAAGAGCTAAAGCAAAAGTCTACAGCTTCTTATATGATACACTAAAACCACGCTACGGTGACAACGTCTCGCTCATCTACTCGGACACGGACTCGTTGCTGCTCCAGTTAAAGGTGTGGCCGACATTGAGGCGGAAATGCGGCAAACTCCCCAGTCTGCCTTCATGGACTTCTCCAACTACCCGAAAAATCACCCCTAGTACGATGAATCAAATAAAGGACACCTGGGACCACTGAAAAGCGAAACAGCCGACGACTACCCGAGTTAGATCATTTGCTTGCAACCAAGGTGTTACAGCATGTTGCTTGAGTCCGACGCTACAAAATTAGCTGCTAAGGGCGTCAATTACCAGACACAGGCCAAAATCAGACAGAAACAATACAGAGATATCTATAACCAGAAAACATAAACAAACTTTGAGACCATACACAACATTCACGCAGAAACATGCCAGCTTCAAACTGTCCGCACTAATAGAAATTGCCTCATTAGGTTTGAAAACAAACGTTAATATATCAACGCGTGCACAACTCTTGCCTATGGCTATCCTGATATTTCCAAAAAATCCTTTGAAGTTTACCCTACCGTCACTAAAAAGAGGAAGCGATGTGTCGTGGATGATTACGATGATGTAAATGTTATGATCAGCCTCCGCTAGCACATATATTCGGAAACATTGCTAACCGAACATTACAACAAAGAGCTGCGTTGTGTATGCCCGAGAAACTGTAGGTCTTAGGCCTGTTAACCCTATCTTAAGTTACACGAAGAAATCCCTTGCCTTGCATATTTTTTCAGTTCCCCTCCTAAAGCAGGTGGTCCCCCATATGGATTACATGACGTATGAGACGTTGACGAGTGGAGGGCTATTTGGGCATCCCGTAAAACTCGCCCGAGTCAGCTTTGTATGGACTAGATCCAATAACAAAGAGGGGCTGTGTTTCACACTGTTGATCTCAGGGTTATCGTATATTGTAAACAGAAAGATGGGAGGAGCCTGTAAATTAGTTAGCGGCCCAAGTTTATTTTGTATGCCTATAAGGCCAAGGCTTCAAGACACCACGCCTCTTTGGGGAGGGGTCCAAAAAGTGAGTGGTTCCCTTATTAGAGGATCACTTCATACACATAAACAAGGCCTTCCCATATTATTTCAGGGTGCAGGTCTAGAGTGTAGATCATATCTCATTTCCATTAGCTGAGGCTTCGGGTGGAGGGTGGGCGTTTTTCGCTTTCTTCTTCGTTTTTACTTCGCTTTACACTTACTACACTTCTTTTGCTGTTCATTTACACTTTTGTTCCGTTGTGTCCGTTTATAGTACAATCAGTCATTAGTGCTCTATTGTGAGTTAAACTGTTGACATGTTACTTTGTTTCAATTCAAAATAATATTATAAAACAACTCGCTTAATCATTTGTACCTTGCATTTTTACCTGATTATAAGAAACGTGAATTGAAGAAACATAACATTGGTGCACAGCGGTGAGGGATATTAAAGCAAACAAAAATTAAATCAATCACTTCTTGATAACAAATTAAAGTCATCACTTCACACTTCAAAACAAAATGCTTTAGCCCCTGACACACGCACTCCATCGAAACACTCGACCAGTGCCACGCCCTCTCGTAACCACATGCTACCAAAAGAAAAAGGCAACAATGAGACCTTCACTGCGGGCACCGTCACGGCGGGCGGTAGCGAAGGGTCGACCAAAGACACGTGCCAGCCTGCCTGCCCGAAGTCTGACAGAGCGTTCGGGCAACCGCGAACGCACAGGGACGACAGTCTGTCAATCCTGGCAGGCCGAAAGGCCAGGCGCATCCGAGGACAAACTCCCTAGGCCAAGATGGACTGAAAATGAATCAAAGGTCACGACCAACTGATTGACAAGTACAGATACAAACAATCACGGCGGCCAAAAGAATACAGCAGCCAGAAAGATGCGCCACTGGGAAGGCGCAACCTCACAGCCTCCAGAGGTCTTCAGAAACAAATTTATACAAACCGTAAGTAACTAAAAGCAATAAGAAGTGAATCAAGAAGCCCATCAAATCAAGTGTGATATATTGCGATAGGCCGTTCTCCCGTAAGAAGTGAAATTAGAGAGTTCGTAAAAATAGCAGCAATTTCAGTTCCTAACAAAACTTTTCAATATATCTGCTCTCGAATTCATCAGCAAATTAGTCCAAAATTAGTTTTGAAGTGAATTTAAGTAGGTGTGCGTAAATTATTCGACCTGTTGTTAAAGCAATATTCATCTGAATTGTAGTCATGGAAATAATTCATGAATAGAATGAGTCGCGGTGGTGGAAAAGGAATCGTGAAATGCATAGAAAAATATATTTTTTGTACAAAAATGAGGAAAAATGTCAGAAAATGAAGTTGAAAAACAAAAACCATGCAAATATATAAAGGTCGATATTAAAATAGATAGCTTGTAGTTCACCGGTGTAGTATATACGATTTCTTTTTGTAGTATATAAGCAATTTTTTGTGTTAATTGAGCGTCGACAGCTGGTGATGAAAATCTATATTTATTCGATCCCTGAAAAAAAAAATTGGTCATTGTCCCATTTTGTAGAAAAGTTCAGATAGACTTGCGTTTCGGTTTTAAATTTCATACAAAATTTCCATAACCAATTGGTTAGGTGACACGTTTAAATATCCGATGTACGGTTATAAATTTCAATAATTCATGTAAAGTCAATTTCGTGTGTGGTCAATTGAGTGTTGTGTAGCCGCCTTCAGATCTGCGTAGAAATGCGGTATTCAATTTCAGGAAAATATAGTCCAATTGTCTAGATAGTATTTTTTCAAGTGTAAACACCACTGTTCGTAATGTTAAGACATGTTCGTCGTAGAACGACCTAGACGCAAAAGCAAGTGATGTGCAAGTTGGACCTATGCGATATGTGATTGTAAAACGAGCGAACGCGTGAATAGAGGAATGAATGAACAAACCGTCACCAAAAACACTCAAACCAATGACAAAACAAATCATGCGATGGATCGGTAAATATAAAGTAATGGGAGACGAAGGCAAGTCGTTTCTAAGCGAAGCGACATCACTGACTCAGGTCAGAAACGTAAAATTATAAGAATGAACCGTTTTAGTTTTTCATATTAAAAAACGAGCAAACAATCCTTTTCTGGCGAAGCAAGGACTGACATACGAACAGGCAATACCAATTTAGGTATGATTGAGTCCACACGGGACGCCGCATACGCATTTTTAACATCGGAATTTATAATGTTATCTTCGACGTGGTAACTGTACGGACAAATGCTTTGGAAAAAAAGGGGGCGAACGGCAGCCCACTTTAACCCTCGGGTGACATAGCGTGGGATTACGCGAGAGTAAAACCGAGCATCATGAATTTCAAAAACGTTAACCCCAATTTACCGACCAAGCAGAATGAAATACCCGCAAATCATGCGTTCAAAACGCGTTAACCAAAAAATGAATAAACAAAAAATAACACATCATGGCCACAATTTGAATGATTGTCTTTTGATCAAACGTGAAATGCAGTGTGTCCGATATAAATATTTGAGTGATGCGTATTCAAGTTTTAGTTTATTGAATACATTATTAGAAGGTGAAAATATGTAATTATTAAGATGTGTGAGGTACAACCTGTCACCTGCGTGACATTTACTATGTCCCTAATAATGTGTACGACAATTAGTCTATAAGTTATGTCTCCCGACTTGTGTAATTAGCCCGTCAAACAAGGAAAAACGTTGTAAAGATCGGTATAGCAATCTGTCCAAGCAACATGGTTGCACGCCCTAAGCAAAATATCAAAGTTAATAAAAATTTGCATTCAGCTATCCCAAATAACATCAAATTTGCAACCATGTCCCAACACTTGAATCGAGTTTTTTTTTACAATCGATTGAACCGTGCGAAACTTGCCATAAATCCTTATGTTGCAAGAAGTCGCATGCTCAGATAATTGCCTTTTCTCGGCATTAAAACGACATATCATTCATACAACCAACCTCTTACTACACTGTATTACATACAATCATGCCTAAAAACTCCACGCAGCCTGCCTTCCCGGTATCATCGTGAAATGCTATCTCCTTCTACAAATTTTCCCTTTCTTGATCTAATAAAACGGAAAATACAGAGCCATTGATGCTATCTAAGACGTTCTACTTCAGAACTAATCTTCTTACAATCAAAAGGCAACACAGATTGAGCTAAAAAGCCTGTTGTTGTCTTCTTACACTTGTAAACATTTGTAAACCCTGCAGCTCACTTCTGGCACTCCCGGGTTTTTCCCTATTTCACAAAGATAGACTAGGCCGTGAGGGTGGAGGAGTATTGTTTCTCGTGAAAAATACTCTACAAATAATAGAAGTCGCCATTCCAAGCAGCAGACACGACATAGTTTCAATTCAAGTAGTCGGTAAACATACAAAGTGTCAAATCACACTAGTTTATCGTCCTCCCAAGAGCAACGTCGCAGATGATATCGATCTTTACAACACCCTCGTCGATGTGGTCAGAAAACAAAACAGTATAGTACTTGGAGACTTCAATATTCCCGACATCGATTGGGAAACAGAAGAATGTACGGCCACTGGCCAACGCCTGATTGATTTTGCTGAC